>WBNM01017725.1:0-19779 GCA_013399055.1 Ramphastos sulfuratus | reverse complement strand
GGCTCCAGAACTGCACACAGTACTCCAGATGGGGTCTGACGAGAGCAGAGTAAAGGGGCAGAATCCCCTCCCTTGCCCTGCTGGCCACGCTGCTCTTGATGCAGCCCAGGACTCAGTTGCTGTCTGGGCTGCATGCACACACTGCAGGCTCATGTTGAGCTTTTCATCAACCCAGACGCCAAGGTCCTTTTCCTCAGGGCTGCTCTCCAGACATTCACCACCCAGCCTGTATTTATAATTTAAAAGAATTAATTTGACCAATTGGTTGATGACAGGTTATTAAAAATTGTGGAGTTTTTAACTGACTGTTGCTTATTGAGGACCCGCAACTTAGTGTGGACTTGGGCTGACATTCAATTTGCCTTACTGAAAAATCACATTTTGAGAAGTCAGTGTGGGAATAATCTGCCAGTGCTGTCCTGAAGTCCTATGGGGTAGCTCTTTGACTGTCGATGTGCCAGCAGTGAGCCAGTTGTAACAGTGGCCTGTTACAGATGCACTGAAAGCATAGCAGAAATGCACTGTCATGGATAGAATCAATCAGATTTCTCACAGCTATAGTTTTGGTCAGTTTTGGAAATTGAGGTAGATTGGCTGTAATGAGAGCTAGATGTAATGGATTCTCCCGATGATAACATCTGAGATAAGGCAAAACTGCCAGATACTGCCTACAATATACCTACATGTTTGGACTTGCAAGGCTCGTTTGGGGAAGAGCTGTGTTTTTCCTCCCAATTCCTGCACCAAGGATGCTCCTCAGCTGCCAGAACTCAGGGCCGTGCCATCACTTTACATAAAACTAGGAAAAGGCTAAGATTTTTGCACCAAACATGTTATGAATTGCACCAGTTGATTCCTCAGTGTAGATGCTATCAAATTTCATAGTTTTCCTCTTCCAAATCACTGCCAGATGTGTGTGTCCAATAGATCCAGCTGCAGGGTGCCAGAACAAAAAATTGATAGATGTAACAGTCCTTTTACTTTTACACATACTGGATAAAAAACTGCATAAAAACATCTGTCTGGACTCTGCACTTACATTAGTAGTTTCATGAGACTTTCAATGATCCCAGTTTGTAATACATTAGTATGGGAAATATTTTATTAGCATATTGTGGTGAGTTGGATGCCAGGTACCCACCAAAGTTGCTCTATCACTCTCTTCCTCAGCTGAACAGAAAAAATAACGAAAGGCTCATGAATTGAGCTCAGTCACCAATTACCATCATGGACAAAACAGAAATCAGTTTCATTTATTATTTAACTCCTTCCACCTACCCCTCTCTGTTTTCCAGGGTTAAATCCACTCCTGAATTCTCTACTGCCTCCTCTGCAAGGGTGCAGTGGGATAGAAAATGGGAGTTATGATGGAACTGCTTAGTCTAGGAGACCACACTGAATCTACTCAGAAACCAAACCTGTTCAAAACAAATGGGCTACATTGATACAAGTAGTTAACCTATCCCTGAGTGCAGGAGCTGCAAGTTGGTGTCCATGTCATGTGCTATGGGAGAAAATATACCTTCAGTCCCTGTAAATAAGTGAGATTGGGATAAAGAGGCCTTCTACACTTGTTGTTTGTCTGGTAAGCGTATGTTGGTGATACATATGCCTCAGGTGGCTTCAACCATCCTTAGTACTGTTGGGAAGCTAGATGTGGCAGCTAAGAAAAGAGGTTTGAAACATTCATTCACTAGTACTGGATCTGACATGTAAATATGTATGACCTTGCATGATGTAAAATGTCATTATGAATTGTGTTTTATAAATTATGTCTGCTATGGTGTCAATGGAAGTTTCACACTCTGAGCCATAAGGACAATTATCTCATACAGCAGGTGTATAAGAAAGATATAGGAAACCTTATCATGGAATAGGCTGCCCAAAGGCAAGATTTCTTTTTCCCTCTCAATAATTTCTGCCATAATCTCTTCTTCCACTCACTGGCTCACATTACACTCTCCACTAGGGTTACACTCCTCCTTTTGCCTCCAGTTTTCTTTATGGAAAAGTAACCAACATTTTTGCTGTAAGTCTTAGGTCTACTAGTTTAGCCAGTAAGTCACTATCTACAGCCAACACACATTATTTGTGTGTGGAAAATCAGCAGGTTTCTCATGAAAGCACAGACATGCTCATCACCCTCCCATTGGCTGCACAGGCTGGGCATGGACAGATTCACAGACTCACAGGACCTTAGAGGTTGGAAGTGACCTCCAGAGTTCATCGAGGAGGATCCCCTAGGGTAGTCTGCACAAGAATGCATCCAGGCGGGTTTTGAAAGACCCCAGAGAAGGAGACTCCACAAGCTCTCTGGGTAGCCTGTTCCAGGGCTCTGTCACCCTCACTGTAAAGAAGCTTCTCCTCACGTTGAGATGAAACCTTCTATATTCAAGTTTGTAGCTGTTGCTCCTTGTCTTATTGCTGCTGACCACTGAAAAGAAATTGGTCCCATCCCCTTGACACCCACCCCTCAGATATTTGCACACGTTGGTAAGATCTCCTTTCAGTCTTCTCCAGACTAAACAGCCCCAGGTCTCTCATTCACATGTACTACATCCACAACACAAATAGATAACCCTGCTCTTCCAAATCACCACATGGATATTAAATATTCTTGTTCTTCTAACACTTTCATATAAGCTATATTGTAAGTTACTACTTTGATTTTGTTTAGAAACTCAGTCCTTATAAATTGACTCCTTATAATGATGTCCTAAAGATGCAAACCCATTTCCTTTTCATTCATGATTTTCCTTCCTTGAAAATTACTTTCTGTGTAAAAAAACTAGAACAGCTACCAAGGGCATCTGTTTGAAAAACTGTAGTGTCCTCAATGCTCTAATGTAGCCCTACAAGTATGTAGAGTGAATCCAAATCACTATTGAATCAGAACTCTCCATTCAAACCCATGAAGATTGAGCAAACATCAATCCAAGTAACAAGATTTTCTGGATTTAGAACCAAAAGGTAAAAACCTAATCTCAATAAATCATTCCATTTCCTAATCGCATTTAGAAAGGATTTTCATTAAACATGCAGTGTATTTGATCACTCAGGTTCATTTAACCAACTTTTTTTTTTTGCCTGAAAGTGTCCCATAGCACTAGATTTTGTAAGTCATTATAGAAGTATAAAGTCTCACAGCTTTTGTACACTCCTCTTTTTTAGGGAGAAGAAAATAACTAAGGGACCTGTACTTATTGAGAAGTATCAGCAATCTTACTTCTCTTCATTTATAGTCAAGGGTCTGCTTACTTTGCAATTGTGGCAGCAAACCCTGGGTGCTTTATATTATTTATTTAATTTCACCATAATTTAGTTAATGTTTTATTTAGAACAGAATAATAAGCCATGTAGTCTTTTCAATAATGAATTGTACCTACTAAAATTTTTTACTGTGTCATTTCATAATTCAGAAAACAAGGAACTCTTTCAATTTTGTTATCCTTCTTTTAAAGTGCATTTATAGAGGCAGAATTCTGCAAACACAGACATCGCATTTTTCATTTCTGTAACCAGACATTTCTAATATGATATGCCAAGTGTCATATTCAGGGGGAAAAAAAAACCCAAAAAGGGAAAAAAAGGAAAGTTGGAAAGCATGTTCAAGACAGTTTAGAATGTTTTGTGAGTTGGTTTTGCTTTTCTGTGTTTTTTTAATAGCAGGTTTTATTGATTGCTGTTTTGCGAATGACTTAACTAACATTATTAAGTTACTAAAACTGCACAAGCTAAGAAATCAATGTCTTTTGCAAAGCACTGCAGATAGGTATGTTTGTATACAGTAGAGGAGAGGAAGTGAACCAAACTATTTATTCAGCTCATTTGGTTCATTTGGCCTCTTTTTATGACTGTGACTCAATGTTGTGTGTGCTCTACAGAATCATTGAGGAGCATATGCTGGCAGCAGGCATTCCTCTTTGTGAGTTTTCCATGTCTATGTCTACATTTGGTATATCTTGCCTTCTGAGTCACAAGGCCTGAAATCTTTTTCTTTATGACTTGACTTCTGGTTTTCAGACATAAACAGTGCCTGAAGAAACCCTTTGGATTTATATTTCTCACAGAGATGCGAGAAGAAAAAGAATAGCAGGAAATGAACAAAGCTGAGATGCTTCAAGCAACTTCAATAAATTATGGACCAAAAGAAACTACATATGCTGAGTCTAGACCTGAAAGGTAGCTATGTCCATTCTAGGGAAAGGGAAAAACAGATTTCACAGCTTCCTATCAAAAACCTGATTTCTTCAGAATTTATTCTTAGCAATATTCTATTTCAAAGGATGTCCAGTTAGGGTTTGTTTTTTTTTTTTTTCCCTCATGTGCAGCTACCACTAGCCCTTGAAACTTATTGAAAAGATTTCAAAAGTTAACCAAGACATAACTAAGAGACAGACAGCTCAACTTGAGTATTTGCTAAATTGGAGATGCCTCGGAAATTCTAGATCAGTTTTCTTTTTTCCATTCCTTAATGGGATGGAGACATATGTATATGAAATATATATATATGAATGTTGACCTGCAATTTCAATCTACAGTGTTCATGCATGTGACTATGCCACTATCTGGCATATAAACAACATCAACATAGAATACTTTTCAGAAAGAAACAGGAAACATGCCTTTATGACACTGTAGCACAAAGGGTAAAGTTTGTTGTACAAGCTGACAGAATTCAACATGTTTTTAGAAACACATTGTCTACAACCTGTTCTGAATAGACATCAACCAAATAACAGAGCCCAGATGATATAACTAGAAAAAGAAGTAATGAAGTCTTACTGATCATGAATGTGAAAAAAACTTGTAATAGGAAAGTGTGCTTTTTTAATGAAAATATAGTTATGTGTACCTTGTAAGTCAGCGTGGCCTTAGTATTGACAACACTTATCGGATTTCTTTTTAACGATACTTAGTATCTTTTAATTTAAAAAAAAAATAAACCCCACATAATTTCTCTAAGGAGCTAGGTTGTTAGCTACACAAAAGAGACAAAAGTATCCTCTTTCTGCAATGGGTTAATAATGTTTGTGAAATACATGATGGTGATCCACTTATTTCACACAAGAAAATGCATCTTAGCCATGAAGATCCCAGTCCATGGATCTTCCTGGATATGACTCTGGTTGCAGTTGTAAAGCCGTAACAAGAGTCCTGGTCTGAGCTAGAGCATAACTAATTCCACTCAGTGATTTTATTTTTCAGCTCAGCCTCTTCTGAGTGACTGCACTTTCTGAAGTTAATGTCATGTTTTTGCTGACGACACCTAATGTTTCTATTTAGAACCAAGGATCAGTACACAGAAAAGCTCTTGCTGATACTTGCTCCTATGGAGACCAAGGTCACTACTAAACCTTGTGTACCATGTTGGGAGCACAGTAAATAAAAGGCCTCATCCACAGGAAACCCTAAACTGACCAACTAGGTATTGTGTTCCATACATATCATATTCATGATCCTAAGGGATCATGAGTGTCAAGCTCTCATCTTTAATGGCCAGCATCTGAGGAGGACTCTATTCTCTCTTTAATCCCAATCTATGCATTCATGAATCCAGCTCCTGAAGCCAGCTCTCATCTGCTACTGAATCCAGTCTGGGACTTCCCCTGACACAGTATCGGTAGTGAAAATTATCAAATTGCCATCAGGGAATTTGGATTCAATATTGAGTTTATGCATAGTTTTATATATTTCATTTTATTGTTACTATTTTCACTGTAGTAGGTTTAGTTTTCTTTTCCAATCCATAAGTGTCTATCCCTTATTCCCTTTCTCTTTTCTTTTGAGAAGTGAGAAAGTTCAACAGAGTGCATCTGTCACATCTGGTGGACTCCCCAGCTGTAACCCTTGACTCAGACGAAAACATGGTATTTGTTTGTGGTGCATGTACTATAGCACCAACTATACATTATCCAGACTGCTGAAGTGACCTCTTAGAGGTTTTCTCATTACCCTTCTGATTTTGTCAGCCTTCTCATTTTGCTTTATCCTGACACTTACTTCCACTGGAATAAAATGCATCTTCTCAGTTACTCTCAGTTCAATATCACTGACTCTTCTAAGAAGCAGTGTAAAGCATAGTTTTTACACTTTTTAAGGTTTTAAAAAATATATTCTTAGCCTTAAGTCTTCCAGGGTAGTCTCCCATCCATGTGAGATAATTGCTTGCCCTACCAGAGTATTTGATCATTCACTTTTCACTTTAACACTTTGAATATGAAAAACAGACTACAAAACACGATGGCAGAATGTGCTGGTTTGAGGCTAATTGGAATATTTTAATGAAAAGAAATAGATTATAGGCTGTGAAAATTAAACAATGGTGACGTCTACTTCACATCACTCATAGGCTTGCTGAGATATATAAAAGCAAGGACACAAGCATAGATAACACAGACAGTCTCTATCCGTTGGAGTTTTATGTTTGTGTTCTTCTCCCTGGGCTTCTACTGTTAACCCAACAAATCATTCTGCTTCTAATCCCCCTCACTGATCCTCCAAACTCACCTTGCATGTAAGGCAGACCCTGGGATAAGGTAGAGGGGTGGAAAAAAAGGCGGAGGGTGGTTTGGAGTCCCTCCTGGGGACTCTGATATTTGGGAGGGGTATCGTTTTTCTGTATCAGTTCTAATTTGTATATTTCTGTATATTTCTGTAAATATTCCTGTATATTGTGTATATATCTGCTTGTATATTGTGCTAAGCTGTAAATAGAGCTTCATTTCTTAACTTCCAGCCAGCTGAGTCTAGTCTGGGTGATTTTCATAGAGTTGGGGGGTGGATAACTCCCTANGGGGGGGGGGGGGGGGGGGGCATCACACAGAATTTCCACTGAACTGTGGAATTCAATCACTGTATGACTGAATTGCTGGATCAATATCTTGTGACCTTTTTTGTTCTTCTCAGTTTAAACTCCTTTCTATAGCCTTCCTTCCTTCTTTGCTGTTGATAACTGTCACACAAGTATTTTTAGACATATATGCATTCAAAATGGTGATTCTCTGTTGAAGAGTCCATTATAAAAACAATATCACAGAGACCTCATTCATGATTTTCAGAATAAGTTTCCTGGTGTTTACTATTAGAGAAAAGATAATTTGCTGAAAATTTTAGTTTGCATTTCAACAGGATTTTTTCTCTATATGCTACACAAAAAGATATTACAGAAGCTAAGCAGCCAGCATCCTGCTCACCAAGTTGGAGAGAGACAGATTTGATGGGTGGACTGTTCAGTAGATAACGAATTGGGTGAATGGTCACATCCACAGTGTAGTGCTCAATGGCTTGAAGTCCAAATGCAGAGCAGTGACAAGTGGCATTCCTCAAGGGTCCATACTGGGACTTGTACCATTTAGTACTGGAACAGGTTGTGTGGGGAGCTGGTTGAGGTCCCATCCCTGGAGATACTCAGGTTGAGGCTTGACCAGGCTCTGGGCAACCTGATCTAGTTGAGGATGCCCCTGATGACTGCAGAAGGGGTTGGTCTAGGTGACCTTTGGAGGTCACTTCCAACGCAGACCATTCTATGATTCTGGAATTCTATGATTCTATGGTGTGATGCAAAGACATCTGAAAACTGTTGAGGGTTCATATGTGAAGATAAATCACCTCCTAACAACAGACTGCAATGGAGTAGCTGGAAGTTCATACCATGTTAATGAAATTACATCTGCAGAAGATACAAAGTTGATTTCTTTAACCAAAAGTTATTAGTAAAAAGACTCTAAGAAACATTGGAAAGAGTTAAGTGATGCATCCAAGTGGGTGCTTTGCCAGTAAAAACAGAAATATTAACTGTGAACTTCTGCCCAGGGTTTGAGAAATGGTGCTGGCCTCAGTTTTCTATGATACTAAAAAAGAGCATTTACTAAAGATTAATATTTGTCTTGCAACAAGGTTAAGAAAGCAAAAGAGGTAAGTTTGGAATGGGCTGGTGAGTAATAGAAACAACACAATCATTCACTCCAGGAGGCTGAACATTCAAGCTGTGGAATTTCCTTCCTTGCTGTTTTCAAAAAGCCAGTGGAAAAAGCCCTGAACAGCCTGCCCTAACCTGAGACTTGTGTAGATCATGAGGTAATTTTCAGAGGCCCCTCCTGACCTTCCTTATTCTGTGTTTCTATGCCTTTAGTGAAATCAGTGGAGCAACTACTTTAGGGCACAAAAAACCCTCCCATCCATCTGGAAGGTACATTTGAAGGGAAGGAAGTGATGAGATATTGAAAGACTCCACTGTAAGGAATATAAGTAGTAGAAAATGTGAAGGGGAATTTTACTCACTCATGCTCTCATGCCAATGAACTCACTAGCACAAGATGCATACATCCAAGTGATTTGCTATGGATTTCACAGAGAACAAGGAACACCAGCTGTCAAGTCCTTAGTTGCTGAGTATTTCAGTTATTAGAGTTTTGATTAAGAAAATAATATTTTAATATATTATCTCTTTCTTTTTTAAGTTAGATAACTTTTCTTGCATACCTGTTCTTTGTTATACTTCTAAGGAAAGTCTAAAAGCACCCATATTAATCCCTACTCCCCTCCTATCTCCAGTTCTTCTTTCCCAGTTATCCTTTATAATAAGGAAGTTCTAAATGTGACACAAAAATCTGTCATCCATGTTAAAGACTAAAAATTACACCCTGACCTTGACAGCTTAGTTATCTCAAAATGTGCTTAACAGAAGATTTACACTGCTTTAATCTATATTATTATAGTTCCACTATTAAAGGAAAATGTGAGGTTTTCTATAATGTATTTCATGTTGTTTAGCTTTTACCATGCATGTAATTAGTTAAAAAAATCTTTAAATAAATAAATACAGAAGTGTTTAAAAAACATATTTGTCTGTCATTTTAATTGGTGTGAATGGGGGGGACAGCATTTAAAAACTTTGTACCATGCAATGATCTCATGTCTCATTAGAGTCAGCTTTGTACCATGCAACGATCTCATGTCTCATTAGAGTTAGCTTTTCATTGTGCTTCTGTGAATCCTTTACAGTCATATTACACTAAACTAGAGTCCCAGAGGACAAGATGAAGGCCGTGATGTGCTGGGCTCATTCTACTTGTATAGCAGAATGTCATTTTTTCACTATTCCATAGGATTAAGAGAACACAGGATGAAAATGGAAGAAGTAAAAAAAATGGACTTGTGTTGAGCAGAAGGATGGAACAGATGGGCTAGTGTGGCCCCTTTCAACCTTTCATACCATCCTGCAAATCTATGGAAGTGCCATATTCTCTGATCACAAGGTATAAGTGTTTCTTGGAAACAAAGCCTTGTCTGTATTCACCTGAGTTGTGCCCAGTGCTGGAGCTCCTGTTACAAGAAAGATATGGACCTTCTGAAGTGTGTCCAGAGAAGGGCCACAAGGATGATCAGAGGGCTGGAGCTCCTCTCCTATGGAGACAGACAGAAAGAGTTGGAGCTGTTCAGTCTGGAGAAGAGAAGGCTCTGAGAAGACCTTATTGTGGCCTTCCAGTATCTGAAGGGGGCCTACAGGAAAGTGGTGAAAGGCTATTTAGGGTGTCAGGTAGGATAGCACTAGGGGGAATGGAGCAAAACTAGAAGTGAGTAGATTCAGATTGGATGTTAGGAAGAAGTTCTTCACCATAAGGGTGGTGAGATACTGCAACATGCTGCCCAGGGAGGTTGTGGAAGCCCTTCCCTGGAGGTCTTTAAGAACAGGCAGGCTGGGGCTCTGAGCAACCTGATCAAGTGTGAGGTGTCCCTGCTCATGGCAAGGGGGTTGGAACTAAATGATCCTTGAGATCCCTTCCAGCTCTAGCAATTTTATGATTTTATGATTCTATGAAGCTTCCCTGAAGGCCATTAGCATTATGTCCAACCTATCAGTTAAGTAGAATTAGCCTGTGAAGCTAGACCTACCCACCACTAATATTGAGAGCTCTGCTGCTCACACAAATAATTTACCTTATGGATGACTATCTAAAAGGGAATGGCCAGACAGAGTTTGCTCTTCGCCTCCAGTCCACATCATCTAGTCAGATCAGATACCAATGTAGACACGAACAGTGCTAATAATACCAAGTTTAGCGCTTCATGAGTATGTAACAATGATCTGAATTGGAACAATAGCAAGCAGTGTGAATAAAACATTCAGGAATTACCTGAATTCGACATGCCAAAATTAGCTGCAAAGCTCATTCCTCACAGCACAGGTAAATGTCATCTCACAGCAAAGCCTCAGAGCCCAGCTTGTGTAGTATACTGTCGCATTCTTTCCATGTAGGTTTTTTTCTGTCTGAACTGTAATAAATCTGTTTTCTGAAGACAATTTGTGACCATAATTAATGCATAGTGATGATGGAAAATGACATTGCAAATTGTATGCATGTCATCTCTTTATTACAAGGAGATGTTGCTAGCGTTATTATTTTCAAGTGATTGTCTGAAAGAATAAAATATCGCTGCCACTGACAGAAATTTTAACACACAACACTGACCAGAGGCTTTGCTGTCACTCAACATCTTCACAATGAAATGGAAGATTTTAAGACATTGCCAGAATTCCAGTGGTTATTTTTGTATCCTCCAGAAGATGTTTTATAATTTGACCTAAGTTTTCAGCCTCATAAAGGTAAAATGATAATGATATATACTTATATATATATATATATATCCATAACACTCTTTCATGTTGTCTTTTATTCCTGTATTTCTCACTAAGTAACTGAAAGAATAAGAGCTCATATGTGTGAGGTTATCTGCTGTCAATGAAAAATGGTGAACCAAACCCACAAAAGTATCCTTAATTCATTATCATGGGCCCAGGTCATGTAGTCATCATTTTGATCATTGGAGACTATGAGCAACACCTGAGCAATGCCTAAACTTAGTGCCAGCACAGTAGAAAACAAGCAGTTTCTTTACTTCCCTTCCTGCATCCAAGCTACATCACAGCAATGTGATCCAACTGCAGATTATTCACTTACAACTGAATACTTAATGTGAAAAATTCCCTTGTTTGCCTTGTTTGTAATTGTTGGTCACACATATGTGAAAAGGCTGGTTGTATTTCATTGCTCCTTGAACATTAATCGAACTAAGTGCCATACTATCAAAGCTTTCCATAATGAGCCTGTTGAATGTAACACAAATTGCATTATAAAATTGCTAAAACTGTGAGCAGCCTTTCAGGATAAAGCAAATTCAGCTTTACTGTCAAACACACACAAAAAAACCCTCAAAAAACAATGACAANGAGATAGCCAATCAAATGGCAGTTAGCCAAGATTTGGCCATATTGGGTGAAGCCACAGGCTTACTCTACCCTTTTTTGGGCAGATCACGGGCTTTGCACAAGGTAACCGTGTGCACCCTGTTTACCGCAGGTGATGGACAGACCCCGGACCCCAGACTTAGTGGCGCCAGGTCCTTTGTCCCTTTTCCCGCGGCTGCTCTCCCCAAAACAGAAGGAGAGAGAGCAGAAAAATGTCCTGGGTAAGCCAGGGCATGTACAAACCTAATTTAGCCTGTTTAGGCCTACCATGACAGACAACAAAAAAACTTATCAAAATAAAACCCCAAACCTAAAGAAAAGCACTTCAGCTGATTTTTAATTTTAATTGGTATTTCAGTTGGTTTTCAATTTCTAAAAAATATAGCCCTGGCCAGATAATTGCATGAGATATAACACTGAACAGTCATTAACTCTCATGAACTGTATCTCAGATTTTCAGTCTTCCTTAGCCAGTCATTCACTCTCACACAGTACTCTGTGTATTAAGCTACCTATTAATATAAAAACTAGATTAAAAATCACAGTGAGTCACACTGTACAGTCAAATGATTGACTTCCTCAGGCAAAGTTATATTTGTAATATGTGTATATAAATCACATGCAACTTTATATATCTGTATGTATTTATAGAAGATTTATATGCTTCGGCAAAGTTCTTATTCAATTAATGAATAATTAACAAATAATTAATTTATAATTAATGTAGGAAGGTTCTTCTCCCCCTCTACTCTGCCATGGTGAGACCACACCTGGAATACTGTCCAGTTTTGTGCCCCCAGTTCAGGACAGGAACCTGCTGGAGAGAGTCCAGCAGAGAGCGACAAGGATAACTGGGGGACTTGAGCATCTCCCCTATGGAGAGAGACTGAGAAACCTGTGGGTGTTTAGTCTGAGAGGAGATCTCATTATGTATACTAATATCTGAGGGGTGGATGGGGCCAATCTCTTTTTGGTGATCAGCAGCAACAGGACAAGGAGCAACAGCTACAAACTGGAACAGAGAAGGTTTCACCTCAACATGAGGAGAAACCTCTTTACAGTGAGGGTGACAGAGCACTGGAACAGGCTACCCAGAGAGGTTGTGGAATCCAATTCTCTGGAGACTTTCAAAACTCACCTGGATGCATTCCTGTGAACTATCCTAGGTGATGCTGCCTTGGCAGGGAATTTGGACTCAATGATCTCTGGAGGTCCCTTCCAACCTCTAAGATTCTATGATTCTGTAATTCTGTAATTTTAATTGTATCCTAACAGCAGACATCTTTTTCTCTGAACAAGAAGTTATATACAGGAGCACAATTGCTAGATGTAGCCACAAAAATGAAGTATTCAAGCAGTTTCCAATAAAAATGTAGAGATCAGGAATAACTGAATTTGCTCATTAAGACACTGTTAGCAATTATATACAGTGCTGTAGGTATCAAACAGATGCAGCATATAGTAAACAGCAGAGTGGGACAAGACATTAAAATGGAGTACATGTCAGCCTAAGATAAACATGCTCCACTTTCAAAGAGCTGCACAGAATTTTAATGAGGCAGCTACAATCACATTGGGACCATGTAGTAAGGAGTCATTTGACAGACTGGGAAAAGGCAGGGCTGTTATTAAGCCATTTTTTTTTACCATGTTCACTGCCTTCTACTGCATCTACTTGGAGTCAAGTGAGGAAACTTTTTACTGATATAGAAAATAATGCATTTATGAGTCAGAGAGTATAAAATTATTACTGGTAAAATGCTGGGTCTGGAAAGAAGGTTAGGGGAACTGCTTTAACTGGGAGTCTTCAAGCTGGGATTGTAACAGTTTTTTGAGTTTTGGCATCTTCGTCTTTTTTTTTTTTTCTTCTTTATGTTTCAAGCAGCAGAAAATACTTATATTTTTCACAAGTTCTTCCCTCCCTTTTTTGTAGAGTCCTGACATCAGACTAGTTGGTTCTAAGGGCAGCTTGAGCCTGAGAGGGGCTAGCTCTGAGCCTCCCCTCCCAAGCACTGTTATGTCCCCATTTTCCCTCTTTGTGATCGTCCATGCCTACTATCTGATTGCTCTTGTAGTCTCTGCCTAGAAGTCAGCAAGAGCATCTTCATGTCCTGGCTGGCACACTGAAACAGTCTCTGCTCAGCATGGCAAGTGTAAGTTGTTTCCAAGCTTAGAAAGTTTTTTTCCTTCTCTAGTTTGAGCTTCTTTCCTGGCTGCAGTGACACAGTAATAGAATCATAGAATGGTAAGGTTGGAAGGAGACCTCAAGGATCATCTAGTTCCACCCCCCTGCCATAGGCAGGGACACCTCCCACTAGAACAGCTTACTCAAGGCCTCGTACAACCTGGCCTTGAACACCTCCAGGGAGGGAGCAGCCACAACCTCCCTGGGCAACCTGTGCCAGTGCCTCACCACCCTCACTGGAAAGAACTTCCTCCTAACATCCAGTCTAAATCTGCCCTCTGCCAGTTTAAACGCATTGCCTCTAGTCCTGTCATTGCAAGACCTTGTAAATAGTTCCTCCCCAGCCTTCCTGTAGGCCCCCTTCAGATACTGGAAGGCTACTATAAGGTGTCCTGGAAGCCTTCTCTTCTCCAGGCTGAAGAGCCCCAACTCTCTCAGTCTGTCCTCATAGCAGAGCTGCTGCAGCCCTCTGATCATCTTTGTGGCCCTCCTCTGGACCCGCTCCAACAGTTTCATGTCCTTCCTGTGCTGGGGGCTCCAGAACTGCACACAGTACTCCAGTTTAATAGTTTTAATAGTGTCTGTGAATCACTCTTACTTGGAGAACCAGGCAGCTGCTTTGCACACTTGTGGACTTTGCAAAGGTCTCTCTTCAGGACAGCATCTCCCCATAGGTGGAGTAAAGTGGCCAGCTGAATTGTAGTAATTGAAAGCAAAATAAAAAGAACCAGAGTGCCTGAGTTGAGAATACCCAAAACATCATTAAATACCAATGTATGTATTGTTTAATAAATATTTCTAATTTGTACTTGGAAAGATAAAAGGAGATATTATATTACAAATGAATGCTGAAGTAGCTTTCTGTTTATTAATAATTATGGAAAGCTTTAATTGTTTGCGTGGATGGTGGAGAAATATTGCAAGGTAAAGAAGCCCAGACCTGTAGTAGGAAAAGCATTGGCTGAGGAGACAGTTTTCTGATGCATATTTTTAGTAAAGTCTGGACTATTGGGCAAGCTACTGGCCAGAAGTAGCAGTTTATTCAGCAGTTCTGATCTAGGCTGACCCATGAGTTTCTTCCATTTGGGCCAGCAATTTCTCTCAGGAAAGGAGAGAGAATTCAAGCCTCCAGGCATCCAGCACAGAATTCCAAGCACCTGTCAGGCTTCTGAGCATCCACTGACTTCCAAACAGACATCTCTCTCCAGACATCTACCTGCCAAACTGCAACACTGACAGAATGTGCACTGCTGCCCGAAGAGGGGGTGGTTTGAGGAATGGTGACTCCTGCTGTGAAACTCTACTGACAAAACCCAGATCCAGCCCTTGAAGCAGCTGAAGCTGGAACAGTCAATATTTGTCAGCTCAACTAATGCATCAGGCAGGCAGTCTGTAAGCCTGTAAAAGTATAAAGAATTCAAAATACCTCATAAAGAATTCAAGAGAAAGAATATAAGTCAGCACAGTCTATGGAAACAAGATCTTGCCGAACAAATGTAATATCCTTGCAGAAGGTTTCACTTACAGTGGATAAAGACATAATAAAGACACAATACAGGCTGAACCAAGGCATTCATCTGCATGCTGCACAACAGCTTGATAAATAATGAGGAGCAGACAGCATCCGTGAAGCATAAATTTAATGGATTAGAATTTATACAATTAACTGATGACAAAATGCCATCCTCAAGGGGGAATCATCATAAAATAGATGTATTTCCAGCATTTACAGAGCCTGATAACAGACTGAAAGCTCTCAGCACCTCGCTGACAATAAGCACACAAAGACAGTCCAATAATATTTGCAGATGACACAGAGCTGACAAAGTGCTAAATACTGATAAGGAGAGCAATCAGAAAAACTGCTCTGTGGTGCTTGGCAAATGAAGCAGGCTTAAGCATGTTTCAGCATGGCAGATGTAATGTAATAGATCTATGACAGGAGCAGTATTCTCTGTCCTACAAAGCAGCATGTTTTGATTTAGCATTACTTCTGCAAAATGAGAGGGAAGAAATGACATCTACTCCTCCTTTCCCTAAGTTTAGAGGGGTGGTGGAAACAAGACAATGCTTGGAACAGCATAGAAAAAATAATGAAGGGTTGGAGAAAGTACCTGCATCTTTAATGTTGCTGGTCAGGTCTTACGTGGCAATGGCCTCAGGTTGCACAAGGAGAGGTTTAGTTTGGATGTTAGAAGAAATTTCTTTACTGAAGGGTGATTAAGTGCTGGAACAGGTTCCTCAGAGAAGAAATTGAATCACCATCCCTGGAAATATTTTTGAGACACATAGATGTGTTGTTAAGGGACATGGCTTAGGGCCAGACTTGCTAGTTAGACAATGGTTGGACTCAATGATCTTAAAGGTCTTTTCCAACCACAATGATTCTTGATTCTGTGAAAATTTTAAAGGTTCATAAAGATATTTGTTTACAAGGTTTTTGTTTTGGTTTGTATGGTTTTTTACAGGAAGAAACTACAAGTCACTAAGCAGCTCTTTAATCTAGCAAAGAAAGACATAATGAAGCCAATAACCGAAAAAAACAAATTCAAACTGAAAAATTAAGCATAACTTCCTGTGACAGTGAATAAACCACAAAAATCAATTACCAAGGGTGTTATTGCCAGTTCTGTCTCTTGCTTTCCTTTGACAACACTGTTTGCCCTTTAAGAAGAAGAGATCTAGCTAAACATAGTGAGATGAACTCAGCACAGGAGTAACTTTTTGAACGAGTTAGCTTCAAAGAAAAACAAGCAGCTCAGATGATACGTTGTCCCTTCTACAATAAATTATGAGCATCTTAATATCTTAATGAAGGCAATTCTGCATAATATTGTTTGTTTTACCCTTTCAGTGTAGATTTTTACCCTTCCTGGGTGCTAAATCTAATTTTTACCTCCCAGCCAGTGCACAGTGTATATAGTGCAGCCTTTAAAGCTGAATTGGTAGAAAACAAAGATAAATCGCAAGCATTTTTAGGTCTGTTTTAGCTAGTTAGTTAATTAGCTATTTGATACATCAGCAATACTTTTATTCAAGAAAGTAATAAGGAAATTGTTAGAATTCTTTATGTAAAAGTACAGTGTCACTGAGAGCTAGCAGGAAGTGTTCTCACCAATGTCTAGTGCAATATTATTTACAATCTCATGTGTTATTGGAGCAATACTTTATGCAACACTGCAATCTGCAAACTTTATTCAAAGCCTGACTTAATGCCATGAAAGATGATCTTCACCTTCATTTTCTGCCCATGGGTAGATCCCTGTGCTCTCAGGGAATTGCAAACTAATATAGAAAAGTGCTGCAAGACTGGCATTATTGTGCCTTTCAAAGTCTCTTCCTTGACACCAATAAGCATTCTGTCTGTGCTTGTGTCAAAACCTAAGCAGATGTTGATTTCTGTACTGGTGCCAAGGGTTATATTCTCAGTATATGAGGCAGATGCTTGTCAGAGGTACTTAGCAATTTTTAAGCAGAACTGGAACTTCTTAATCAGATATTGGCCAAACAGAAATTCTGTTGGGAATGTGATGTGGATCTTGTGTTTATTTGCAGTTGTTATTTGAAGTAAATTGTTATATGAAAGTGAAATCTGCTTAAAATCTATTTAAAATAAACCCATCTAGCTGGAGAACAATTCAATTAGTTTAAAACTACCAAAGTTATCTGTTTCATTAAATTGTCTATGTCACGCAGGAAATCATGTGCATCACTTGCAATAAAACAAAAATAAATGCACTATCAGCAATTGTATTTGTGTTAATTAAAAGCTTAAGATTGCAATTGTGATGAGACATGCACAATTAAATCATTCTAGCTGCCCAATGTGGAAGACAGTCAAAACAAAAATAAAGAGGTTTGTAGCATTTATAGATTATTAAATACAGTGATTCTTTCAGAGATTTAAGTAACTGATTTAGAAATGCAGCAAAAACCTTGGCTCTGATCAGAAGGATACAGACACAGACAATGACCAGTCTGACTTTTTCCATACACTCAATGAGTGGAGATGCTTGTGTGCAGATATCCACTT
This sequence comes from Ramphastos sulfuratus, assembly GCA_013399055.1. Lineage (NCBI taxonomy): Eukaryota > Metazoa > Chordata > Aves > Piciformes > Ramphastidae > Ramphastos > Ramphastos sulfuratus. Next base: position 2,310 of record WBNM01017725.1, on the reverse strand, counting down.
TCCTAACATTTACATTACCCGTGATCTGGACACAGTATAAATGCGTTTGTGTAGTATCTGCTATTCTGTTATCATGATCTGCAAGTGCATAGCATCTAGCCTTGAAGCATGTGAGAGTCAATGTAGTGCTGTACCATGCTACACAAGATGGGGAGATGAATTTACTGCCTTAGATTATTTCAAATCATAGAATCAGTCAGGGTTAGAAGAGACTTTAAACTGGATGTTAGGAGGAAGTTCTTTACAGTGAGGATGGTGAGGCACTGGAACAGGTTGAGCAGAAAGGTTGTGGATACTTCCTCCCTGGAGGTGTTCAAGGCCAGGTTGGACGAGGCCTTGAGTGACCTGTACTAGTGGGAGGTGTCCCTGCCTATGGCAAGGGGTTGGAACTGGATGATCTTTGAGGTCCCTTCCAACCTTACCTTTCTATGATTCTATGATTCTATGATCATCTAGTTCCAACTCACCTGCCATGGGCAAGGACAGACGTCGTGGTAGGCCTAAACAGGCCAGATCAGGCTTGTACATGTTCTGGTTTACCCAGGCATGTTTTTTTCTGCTCTCCCTCCTTCTGTTTTGGGGAGAGCAACTGCGGGAAAAGGGACAAAGGACCNTGTGTCCATCTAGTGAGCAAGCGGCGTAACTGGCCGCTAGCGGCATACTGGCCGCAAAACCTTCTCTTCCAGTTTAAATCGAGTTTAGTTAATGTGTATATATTTAATAGTTATTTCCAGATCCTGTTATAACCTGTATACAGTTTCCATAACGTTGTAAAGAGCCTGTTATTATTATTATTAAATGGTGGTGCGAGTTCCAATTATTTAATAGTAATAAACTATATATTAATATTTTTAAAATATCATCTCACAGTAGCTAATTACCCCTTCCGCGACAACACCTCACACTAGATCAGGCTGTCTAGAGTCTCATGCAGCCTGGCCTTGAAGACCTCCAGGGATGGGGCTTTGACCACCTCCTTGGGCAACCCATTCCAGGGTCTCACCACCCTCATGGTGAAGAACTTCTTCCTAATATCCAGTCTGAATCTGCCCATTTCTAGCTTTGTTCCATTCCCCCTATTCCTATCGCTACCTGACATCCTAAAAAGTCCCTCCCCAGCTTTCTTGTAGGCCCACTTCAGATACCGAAAGGCCCAGTACAAGTATAGCTTCATCCTAATGCATTTTATGGACAGGCATACCCATGATTATTTTTCTTCTCTCTTCCAGAAAGACTTCTTTTATTTTTCAAACACTTGAGGTAGTCTGTGCAGCCGTGTGCTTTATGCATCTCATTGTTTCTCCAGCATGAGCTGTGGGACTGCTTTATGACCTGGAGGTGCACCAAGAACTTCTGTACTAAAAAAAAACAACGTACAGGAAGCATAAGAGAGGCAGGAGGTATGCAGGTATTTAAACTGAAGCTAGCCTCAGCAGAGAGCCAGGAAACAAAAATCCTTATTTTTAGACAAGCACATTTTTTCATCCAATCATATGCATTCAGAGACTGAAAGGCCAGATTTCTAGGGATGTTGGACAACTTCAGGTCTCTCCTGAAGTCACATTCAAAGAGAGTATTCAAATTGTCTTTTGCTAGAATTAGAACAAAAAATTAATCTTAGCTAACAATATCTTATAAATCTCTAAGATGATCTGTGCAATCGTAATGTACTCCCTCACGTACTAGGGCATAGTTTTTAATTATATCATCTCGCTTAGGTTTTTTTTTTTCCTCAGGGCTCTTTGTCTCATTCTATACTCTACTAAAGACATTAGTAGCATTATAAGATGTGAAAAGGAATTATCAGAAAATACACTGGGTGCAAAGTTTAGCATCTACAGCAGTTATTCTGAAACTTGTGTTCATTCAGTCAGAACAGGAACCTGTATTATACAGCACATTATTGTCATTCTGAATTAGGAATGACAGCATTCGGTTTGGCTTCTTTCAGAAGCAAGGCCAGACCAAGCAGAAATATCCTGCTCAGCTCACGTATGAGCAAGTTGGATCTTAGTAAAATTTCAACAATATGTTGGTCGTGTGTTATGAAAGATGCAAAATTAATAATTGATATTATTTTTTATATCCAGACAGAGATTGTTAATAACTATGAAAATTGTTTATTAACATTAAATCTTGCCAGAAAACTTATTTACAAAGTTCAAAATGCACAGTTTGGAAGTTTATACGCACAGGGAACAGGCAAAACTGGAACATTTTGAGAGGTAATCAGCAAACACAAACATTTTTACTGGAAGAGAAGATTTGCATGGTGACTTATACCGCCTGCGGTTAATTATCCTGCTTAGC
>WBNM01017723.1:64979-86103 GCA_013399055.1 Ramphastos sulfuratus | reverse complement strand
AAAAGATTTGGGAAAAAGATCCGTATGTTCACTCTTTTGTTATTTGTGAGGTTCTTATTATTCATGAAAATGCTCACAAATCCCCAAAGACTCATGCATTTTAGCAGAGATCAAGTGTCTGAAGATTAGTTCTGGAAAGTGCATAATGTACTTTTTTTTTTTTTTAAGTTCCTTCCATCCACTCACACAGCAGAGATCACAGCATGCCACTGAAGCAGTGAGCGCCACAGCACAAAGGTAAGGAGTCACAAAACACTCTGAAGAAAGCAAAGAAACAGTCAAAGCTAAAAGGCCACAAGACAGCCAATGGCCCAAGAACTGAAGTTAGCACTACTTGGCAAAGCAAAATCTAATGACAAAATGCTTGCTGAATATTAAGTGTATCAATTTTGCAATAAATTTTAGACCACTGATTCTGCCAGTACAATTCAGTATGCCTATGTCAATAGTATTTTGATTTATACCCAATAAGGAGCTGAGATTTTCGCTTCATTTTCAGCTTCACTGAGAATCTCCACCTACAGTGATATTTAGTGTAGATTGGGTGTTGCTTATGTTTGTTTGGATGCCAAAACAAAAGAAAAAGCTGGATTGAATGTTCTTAAGCTCAGCAAGCTATGGAGGGCTTTAGGCTCATCCCCTCTTCATTACTGGAGCTACTCAGTTCATTACTGGAGCCCCCTAGTTCAAGAAGGACATAGAACTGCTTGGGAGAGTCCAATGCAGAGCCACAAAGATGATTAAGGGAATGAAACATCTCTCTTATGAGGAGAGACTGAGGGAGCTGGGGCTCTTCAGCTTGGAGGAGACTGAGGTGTGACCTCATTAATGTTTATAAGTATGCAAAGGGTGAGTGCCAACAGGATGGAGCCAGGCTCTTCTCAGTGATGCCCAAGGACAGGACCAGGGGCAATGAGTGGAAGTTGTAGCATAGGAAGTTTAATGCAAACATGAGGAAGAAGTTTTCACCATGAGGGTGATGGAACACTGGAACAGGCTGCCCAGGGTGGGTGTGGAGTCTCCCTCTCTGGAGATATCCAAAACCCGCCTGGGCATGTTCCTGTGTCATCTGGTATAGGTGATCCTGCTCTGGTAAGGGGGTTGGACTGAATGATCTTTCGAGGTCCCTTCAAGCCCTGGACATTCTGTGATTCTGTGATTCTATGATACTCACAGAACTCGGATTTTGCTTTTGAACAAAGTGTGGAGAAGAAAACAGAGCCTACTCTCATTCTCACATCAGTCCACATTATGCTCTTGAGATGAATGTCAGTGGGTTGTGATGACTAGTTATGAACCTTATGAGCTTCAGCTCAGAGGTTAAACTAGAATTTCAGCAAGATTCACACCCGCTTCATTGAGTTAGTAAATCCAAACTAGGAAACTGGTCTTCTTCTCAGTCTTCTGGAGCTGTTTGTTGGACTAGAAATATGCTGAGAAGGAAAACATTGACTCGCAAAAGCACACGTATGCTAAATTTTCCTACATGCTTCATTTGATATGGGCCAGAATATTAAAATGTTTGAAAGAACCACCAGACTGGAGTCTCAATGGTTTGGGATTAAACCCTTTGTCATTCCCAGTTGAGCAGTCTGCTTTTGGCCAGTGCAGACATAAAAAAACACTTTAGATATTTGTGTTCCCTGTTCTTATCTGCACTTACGGGCTCAGATAGGTGAGGAAACCTGGCCGCCTGAAACTGAGGATCCCAGGTCCCATATAACCTTGATCATAAGCACACAGAATTGATACTCCAAGCAGTGTCTCATCCATTTGTATAATTCACATTTCCTTTTGTTTGTCATAGTGAAACAGATTTCTTCTTCGACTTTATTAGACTTGCACTATAGGATCCTGTTCTGCCTAATGCCTACTCATGAAAGAAGTGTTGATGGAGAATTGCTCTTCAGGAAGCTTCAGACAGACACACAATGTCAATCACATGGGAATCATTCAGACACTATGGAGCCATTGTGACTGCATTATTGCAAGTCAGCTCTCTATTATCTTGGATAATAGGGAGGGAAGATAACAGGGATGCCCTACAGGACAAGGAAAAATGGATAATTTGAATAAGTGGATCATCCTAGGGCCTGTGGAACAGACACACTCCAGTGCCTCCATAGAGAACTATCTGAGTCCAAGGGAGTCTATTAACTAGGTTGCAGAGCCAGGTGTGCTAATGCATCTAGTATCTAGTGATTACACAAGCTGCTGTCTTTCACTGCCCCTAGATTGTTGTTCTTGCCCTGATGAAACACCAATCCCTATAGAATGGGGGAAACTACTTCCAGATTATCACACCTAGAAAGAATTAAATAAAAACACATAAGCTAGTAGTTTAAGGCAACTGTTAGGTAGCAAACTCCTCATTATTATTGCCATTACCGTGTAAGATCTTTCTGCTTGTCCTCACTGTCCTGTATGTGTGCAGCACAGTACTCTTCTCTGGTCTTGGTATAGCTAGGCCAGGATGAAGCAGGTAGAAATATTTCACCAGCTTTTATGAGAGGGAAAGGTGGAAGCTGAAACACCATTCTCCTGGCAAAGGTGATAGCTGTAGCACAACCCACAAGGGTTCTGTTCAGTCAGTCTTGACTGTTTTGAGGAAGTAAACAGTTAAAAGTAGCAGAAAGACAAACTGCACTGTGTATGGAGTAAGCACAGCATCCCTGTCCCTCATAAAAGTTTCCATCCTCTGGCCTGAAATGACAGAACTGTTTAGTTTTCAGTCTCCTGATTGGCAGAAAAGTCTCTCCCAACCTATTTAATGCAGGTTCAGCAAAGAACCCAGCTGCTTTTCCTCAACCTGCTAGAGCTGAAGAAGAAACTCCATCCCACAGGGACATGCTGGGATCTGAGGATTGAGAATGTAGTCCTTATTCTAACAGCTGGTTTGGCTGTTGCAATTAGCTTTTCAGATCCTTCTGGAGGCTTACAGCAACAGCTGCAATAGTTTCCCAGATCAGTGGGTCTTGCTTGCGTATGGGGAGAATGAGCAGCAAATGATCAAAGTCAAGGGAATGCTTTGAGAAGCCTTGAAACACGGCTGGCTCTGTTGTGCTCTCTCTCCACCAGCGCAGTGTTGCTGTATCTGCTGTGCGTGGTATCCAGCGTGCTGATTGCTCACAGTGGTTTTCACACCCTGCATCTCTGTGCTTTATCACATACACAATCTCCCGGCCAGCTCTGAGGACAGGCTTGAAGCTACCAGGCTGGTTATCACCACCTCACCACCCTGCACAAGGCATGCAAGATCACATAGCCTTTCTCTGCTATCAGCCTCCTGCTTTCCCCACACCATGCAGTCTGTGCACAGTGCTACAAACACTCCCTTCACCATCACAGCTCTTAGCAGCTCACACAGTTCTGTGTATGGTAACTCAGAGGCTCTCCATTAACACTCCTTCAGTGAAAAAAAGCTGTGTACAATGCCACCGTCTCTCCGTGGCATCCTATAACAGTATTTCATGATTCTACTCACAGACATCTCTGTAAGGCATACTAGGCAAGCAGAAAAGAAGGTGTAAAACATGCCAAAGTGCAAGTACACAATCCATGCTCAGTGCATACGTCTGCAAGTTTCCCCTCCTTCATACATGACATAAAATCTTCCATCGCTGAGGCCTCACATGGGTGAAATTACTCCATGTACTCCAAGATGTCTAAACCACCGTAAGAACTGAAGAATCAGGACCAATTTTTGCAAGTTAGTCCATTACCTGTTTGCCTTATTCCCACTTTTCTTTTGGGCTGCCATGAAAGACAGACTAGCTGAACAAACCAAAGTGACATGAGTAGCAAAACAGGAGCCAGCAGAGATTAAATAAAAAAATGCAGATAATCAGAATAACTTCTGTTCTTGAAGGGGAACCTGTGAGCTCACTGGCTAAAGGAATTTACAGAAAGGCTATGATCCTAGGACAGCAGTCCACCAGAAAGTAATCTGACAAGTCTCATATAAACCAATTCCCAAATGCCCAAAGGGCACACTATCTACAACCACATCACATTTCACTCACTTCCCAGGCTGACAGTCCCAGGAGAGACTGAGAAGCAAGCAAGCCATAGTCTCTTACCCAGAGGTCCCATCCCTGAAGATATTCAAAGTCAAACTTGATGGGGCCCTGAGCAACCTGATCTAGTTGAAGATGTCCCAACTCACTGCAGAGGGTTGGATAAGATGACCTTTGAGGGTCTCTTCAAACCCAACGCATTCTATGATTCTGTGATTCCAGTGTGCTCACATGGCTCTGGCAAGAGCTACTACAATGAGAGCAGTCCATGTGAAACACACTTTACTTGGAGGCGGATTCATATAAAGTATGTCAGACAGCAGGCATCTTTCCCCACTACACCTGCCTAGCCCATCTCTGAGGAGACTGAGGTGCTAAGATGGAGATGAGATCAGGATCTGCAGGCCCATGAAAGGAGATGGGAGGTTATTCATCGGCTGTGATGTTCATTGTAGTTGCTAGAAATGGATACACAGCTTCCCAGTCCGTGCTCTCCCTCACCCCTCCCCTCCACTGACTACAGTAATGAGCTCCAGGGGGACTTCTGTGCTTGGCTTTGAAGTATCATGTTTCTCTGAACACATTTCGAATTTCGTTTGGTGTGGTGTTTGTTTCCTGGTTGCTCTGCCTGTCTCTCTGTTGTGGGGGTTGACAGCTGTTAGTGAGGCCACTATCACAACTCAGGAGCACAGAATACAGGAAAAAAAACCCAAACAAACAAACTCTAAACCTCAAACCAAGAACACCTTTGAAGGAATATATATCCCTCACAGAGACAGCTCTCCTCTCCCAAGCAGGCCTTCCCAAACCCACCATGCACAGATGGAGGAGCTGGGAAAATCTGAAAGAGAGACGGGCAGTAGGATTTAGCTTAAGGAAGATAGAAAGAAGTCATGCTGGACAACATAGAGAGGAAGAGGATATAGAATGCAGGCTGGGACTTGAGCCATCCTTAAGTCAATGCTGTTCCTTAGAGAAGGAGACATCAGAGACTTGAGCTTTCTTAAAGAACAAAGTAATTCTTTAACTGCTAATTGTCTAAGGAGCTGTGGATTCAAAGCCTCCTTCCTCAACAGATCATGGAAAAACGATTCCAGGCAAAGGATGGTCGATAACACACATTTGTTCCCTTCCAAACCATACGAGTAGACCTTGAAGCACAGCAGAAGAAGAAACCAGATTGACTGGCCTAACAACTGGAAATGTTGCTTCTGGACCCTAACTCAGTAAGGGGAAGAGGAAGAAATTTTCATTTCTCCTTAGTTTTACTTGTACTTAAAACAGAAATGGAGCGTGGGTACAAAAGAGATAGCACAGTCATTTGCTTTTTTTTCTTTTTTTTTAACTCATTTGACCCCTACTCCTTCAGAAGGCTCTGTGCTTCTTCTTCCTTTATGCTAATAGGCTACCAATGTTTTTAGGCATGATTTTTTTCCCCCGTTTTCTTGTTTCAGCTATAGATTCATACAAAATACTACTAAAGACAATGGATTCTTCAGACTTGGCTCCCATACCTTTTGAAAAGCTTTATTCTTTATGCCTTCTCTGCCTCACCAACTTTGCCATGTTCTCTTACCTCTTCTCTCTTAGTTTGATATCAAATCCCCATCTTTCCTGCCTGGCCTTCCCATGGTTTCTTTTCTCCCTCCTTTCTTTCATCATTGCAACCTGTTGAGTTGGAGAGGGAGAGGAGGAACCGGGTCTTACTGAGGCCACTGGAGTGAGTTACTAGCAGCTGTGGGGACTGAAATTGTGCTGAGCAAGATACAAGAATGATTATGGAAGCTGTTGTTTCTTGGGAAGGCATTAGAAAGGAAGCGTCTGTGAAAGCACCAGAGTGCTTGCTCACTGATGAGAGGAAATGACTGCTTAGGAGAAGAAACAGGGTGCACCACTTCCTACCTACTCTCTTTTCCTTTCAGACTCTTCTGGTCTTGGAACCTGTGAATGAAGTAGGAGCAAAAAATCTCCAAGGGTCTGCAATGCTCCATGGAGCTGGCACCCAGCACTGAAACCGAATGGAAGAGAGGCGCGGCAGCTGCTTCAGACCACACTGCCACTGTTTTATTCTCCAGAAAAGGAGAGGACTGAGGAAAGGAGTCCATGAATTTGCTCCCCTGAGTTTTCACATCTCATCACCAAGGTGAATCTTAGTGGCTAAAACTGCTTTACAAAATGTGTTTTAGTTTACCTATCAGCAGAGTGATGTCCACCCAAGCATTTTAAATCAGCAGAGTTGCTAGATAATTCATTCTCTTGGAAATGAGAAAACAAACAAATCTCTTTGTGATTCGCAGGAGGGCTTGAGAGTACAAAAGCAACATTTTACTTGAATCTCTGGCTGCAAAGCATGTCAGAAAATACTGACATATTCTAAGCCTTGGTTTCACTGAATCACAATAGCACCAGACTTCCCAAACGACAAGCAGGCAGAGGAGCAGGAGAAAGATACACGTGCACATATATAAAAGCAGATCCCTGAAGTCAGGTGGCACAACCATAAAATATGAGATTTTCTAACATGCTGATCACCCTTCACCTTTCACTGAAATCACTGGATAGAATAGTCAGGATCTAGCCTTATTATAAATAGTAGTAAAATCATTTGAGTAGCGATTTGATAGCACAGGAGGTCATTGAGGTGATAATTAATTGCCTTTTACTGCAAAATCCATGAGCTGTGACGCGTTCAGCCTGCATCCCAGAAACAGGTATGAATGTCCTACCGTCTACAGAGTGCCACCGAACCTCCTTTTAACTGCTCTGAAATCAGGGTACCTGAGAAGCCAGAAGAATTTTGATAACAGGTCAGATGCACAGGTCGGCATTGCCTGCTGGTCTGTCACAGAGCAAGAAAGCTCAACCATCCCTGTCCATTATATGCAGAGAAAAGTCTGTGCTATTCCTCTTGGGGTCATAAACTCGAAACTCCCTGGTGGTTCCTTGAAAATCTGTAGTCCTCTTGCAGAGTGATGTGAGTTATCATTTGATATTTATCTTGTAGTAGTTCCTAGAGGTCTCAAATCAAGATAGGGACCCTGCTGTGCTAGCTGCTCTGCAAACATAAAGCTAGACTCAGTGCTTGTCCCTCAGAGTGTAATTTTTGTCTTGACAGGCTATATATTTCTACCCAGACACAGGACTATTTCTTACCGTCCTAGAACATCTAATCATCAGGGGACTTAACTGGAAGCAGATTTAGGATCAAATATTAAGTAGGCACATGGTTTTAAACAGCAAGCTTTAGGAAACTCAGAGGTATTTTTCAGGCTAAATAAATGGTGACCTTTTCACAGAAAAAAACTGCATCCCACAAAAAAAAAAAAAAAAAAAAGTTCAGAATATTTTAGGCAATTTACACCTCTGGCAATGCAAAAACAAAACAAAAGAAAACAACAAAACAACAACTATGGCTATCTCTTTCTAAAGGCAATGATCTTAGCAGTCTGTTCTGTGCCATCTCGATTTCCTGACCCTAGATGCTGTGGAGGTGCTACCAAAAAAAAAAGCAGAACTCTGATAGGGGAACATTGCTTGTCCATGCTGAAAATCTTAAGCACCAGCTACACCTGAATGATGCTGAATCTAAAATACACACATAATTTTGAGAGGTGGTACATCTAAAAGATTTCACTGGTTTTGCAGGTTCATCAGAAAGCTAGGCAGGCAGCACCGGAAATCCCACAAGCTAACCTGTTCTCCTGAGACTTCCAGTCCAATTTTGCAGACTCGAGAGGTTTGGATTAGATTTGAATAATTAATCCAAATTTGTCGGTGCTTCATAGATGAATCAAACCTCCAACCCTTTTAAGGTTCGCCCTCAGTGCTAATAACCCTCTTTACTAAGCATTAGCATGGAGTAGAACAGTTTAATGATATAGGAAAATGCAAAAATTAGATTTATGCTGTCAAAACTTTTGTAACTGAAAATATTGTGGGTTTTAATCAGCTGGATTCTTTCCAAAAGGAAATATAAAGATTTAAATAAATCTGAAGTAGGTTAAAGAATCCTTTGTGACTGCCACTAATATATTACCAAGGGTCTCCCTACAGAAGAAGAATTACAATCTCACATGGGTGGGGACATATTTGACTTCCTAAAATAAATAATCTGTCTCCTTCTGCACATGTTACAGAACTAATGACTTTGTCTGAAGCAAAAACATAAAATTTTCTTGATGATATAATTAAGGCTGAGCTAAGAGGTAGCAAAATCACCAAGAAGAGATCAGCACTGCACTCATCTGGGAGTACCTGGCTATCCAACATGAAGGTTTCTTTATGGTGCTGGCACTCTGACATGGCACAAGGAAGAGGAACCAGCTGAGCCACTCCAGTGGAGTGGAAAAGGGCTAAGAATACAAAAGAGAGTAACAACCGTCTTAAGGTGACTGGAGATAGTCGTGGCAATGGGACTCTGATGGCCAGCAGGGGCTGCAGAATTGCTGGCTGGAGAAGGAATATGCAGGGGAGCAGAGACTCTCAGCTGAAACAGCTTTGTGAAATAAAAACAAAAGTGGCACAGAAACATGTCCATGAAAAAGAGATATGCTGCAATCAGCAAGAAAGGCTCAGAAGAGAGAATCACTTTGCACAAGGGTAGACCAGTCACAAGGCAAGAGGTGAGTCAAGATACAGACTGCTCAGGTCCCATGAACATCAAAGTGACTGATAGGTGTCATATAATCCTCAATAATTTGGTGGATATTGAAGGTTAGTGCTGTAAGATTTCTCAGGAGGTTCATAAGTTTCAAAGATATGTTAATATTTGCCCCTTGGCTGTGATTCCCAATCCCAGAATAGTCTAAAAGACATTATGAATATTCTGTGGGTACAGACACCCTAAGCATTTAATTTAAATCTGTTTTTAAAAAATATATGACTCCCTAGTGAACTGAGGAAAACATCAGCCATTCAATAATAACATGAACATCACCCTTGATTCAGCTAACAGGTCATATATACACACAGCTCAAGAGGCACACTGGAACCAGATAAGCCTTCAGTGTTTGCCCACTGAACCATCATCCCAAAACAGACAAAAATAATGAGCTAAGTCTAACACACAGGGTGGCTTTTCAGCTTGAAATTTAGGTTTTTAGCCTTTAAGAATCATGCTTTCAAGCTACTTTTCACAGGTCACACAAGAACAAGAAGAATATTTTCCATTCAAACATAACAATCCTGTGATGTCATCATCACAGGTCTTACAAGGTGGGATTTTGAAAAACAGCAGTGAAAATTAAAAATGTATGAAATATAGTAAAATTATATTAAATATGTTGTATAAATAACACTTCTAAGGGTGCTATTTTCTGCTATTGGATGAACTGCACAATGCTAGACACTTTTGTCGGTTGCACTGGCTTGTAAATGGTGCAGAAAAAACCAAGGACTTAGGTATCTCTTTTTAGACTTATCAGAGAGTGTCATATGACCTTTGATTGAAAAGATCATCAAGGTCCTCTATGCACCGCCTTAAACCACGCTCCATTATTTGTTTTTTGTACCTTGCATGTGACCAAATCAAATAAGTCAGAAATAATGTCTTTTTCTCCAGGGTAGCTGAAATACATCTCCTGTGCCTTTCTCGAGATAGTGGCAGCAGACATCCAGTTGACTATTCAATACTTGAAGTGATTTGCAGTGTTAATCCGAGCCATGTAGCACATCTTCTGTCTCCTAAAAGGCTGATCTAAAATACATGAAATATCACTTCTTTTGATCTCTGTTTCCTTGTGCAAATATATTTTTTTACATTAATCAAAACTTGACGGCAGCATGCAAATGTTTAACTTTAATCACCTGAATGCTCAGCAGCAGTAAAGAACATGGGAACTGATGTGAAACTTTGACTTCTGCTCAGGCGAATTTTAGTTGCTTGCCTACGACTTTGTCATCTCAGAATGAGAACTCTACACAAGACTGCAAGCATTTATCCCCACAAACCTATTGCCCCATTTTACGGATGCAGAATTAAGGCAAGGAAAAATTAACATGCATGTAAATTGCTGTGAAAAAAAAAACCCAGCAATGAATCATATGCATTAAGGATTTGAACACAGACCTCACAAAGTTCAGTTCCTGCCCCGAATACCAGACTAGCTTTCTATGCTATCAGCTGTGAGCAGGTTTTTTATCTCTGCTTGAAAGGGTCTTGTATTTCCTTCAGATTATGAAATATCAGAGTACTGGTTTTAAAAAGTATGACTACTGTAGTGGAATATAGAGCATGGTCCCCAAGAGAATTCAGAACTTTGAAGACATGTTTGGTATTTGTACTTAAAGGGCTTGACAGCATCCTCTTAAACAAAAGCTATAACTGCAGCTTCTGTTTCATACTGTTTCTCCTCCTTCAGGAACTTGACATGAATGAAGGTGACTTGAGAGTTTGTCTTGTATGTCTTCTGAAACAAAGCCATGAGGAGACTTGCTTACCCTTCTTGAAACAGTCCTGAGTAAGTCCCAGCAAAGAGCCATTCAATACCGATCAATATAGTATTTCTAGTACCCCAGGACCCAGCTGTCACCATGCAGAAGCTGAGCAAACCTTGTTTTGCACCCAGGAAACAGAGCTTTTATTCTTCATCAAGCTCATTTCTATTTACCTTGTTGTCTACAAAGACACAGGCACTCCTGGAGATCTGGGATTAGGATATTGAACCATCAGCTATGAAATCACAGGACCTTGCCAACTGAGCAAGCATTTGACAAGTGATTTTTTTTGGTTTTTATTTCATATTTAATAGCTGGAGTAGATTCCCACCTGCTCTATGGAGTCAGACACTAGTAGGTGCCATCATTTATTCATATATGTCTACAACTGTGATGACTGGCATGTCCAAGGGACTACAGACAGAGACTCTATCTTAATGAACACACACAGCTCTTTTAATAACATGTAGAACATCTAAAAGAACAGGCTTGGAGAAATTTGGGAGAACCTTTCTGTGTCTCTGGAACACCTAGGTGGGTAGATCTGAACCAGCTGCTCTATGCCATCAAGCAAAGAAAATCACTACCATCTCCAGCAGAACAATAAATGATTGAGATGACAATCTCAACGTAGGAAGCACATATAAGAAGTTGTCTTTCTGACAGCAAAAAAGTACTTCTGTTGATGTCTTGGCTTCCCTCAATAAACTGTTCAAAATCTGGAGATATCTTGCAACTGCTTTTATGACTGACACTTCAGTGCTTTAAGATCTGCAAATTGAGGGACTGAGAATCAGTAGTTCACTGGAGCCATACTTGAATTGAACCACTTAAGGACATAATCTAGTGTTTCAGTACCTAAGGAAGTTCAGATGTCCTCATAGTCTAGATGTGGATAGTCATCACCCATTGCCTCAAACACTGACTACTGACACAACTGGAATGAGCCAAAATACTGTGCATGTGGAACTTCTGGAGATAACATATATTGGAGTAATAGCATAATTTAAACTCCTCTGTCTTGTTTGCATAAAGAGAAAACAAATTCTTTCTAGGAAAACAGCCTTTAACACTGAAGGAACAAAAATTATGAGAGAATAAAGTCACACACGACAAAGGAAAGCAAGAGCAGGGAGTGTGTCTCTGAAATGCAGTGGTCACAAAGTAAAAGGTGACCCTGAAACACCTTGCAGTTCAACAAAACTACAAACTTAGAAAACAAGACTGATGGAGGTGGAAAAAAAAATGAGCAAAGGTTAACAGTTTCATGTTTGCATATCCTAGAGTTGGACTGGGGTACAAGAAAGAAAGCAAGCCACAGAAGATGCACACAGTTACAGTGCTGCCCAGAGTATATTCTGGCACTCAGAATAGATGTCGGGCAGCAGATTGAGATCTCACCACTTTTTAATGCTGTTGAAGAAGCAGTTAGCAGAGGGAGTGAAACTGCAGAAACACCTTCCTTAGTAATGACACTGTCTACAGCAATGGCTGTTGCAGTAAATAGTGAAACACTACAGTAGAGGTGTTGTCACAGTCTAGCAAAGGTGGGGAGGAACCTTTCATAGAGGAAAAAGGAAATGAATAAAGCTCTACTGTTAAACTGGAATTAAAAGCAAACTGAGAAATGCAAATAAGCTAACCTGCTAGTGGTGCTTTAAAAAGCCAATTTTTTTTTAAAAATAATAAGTACTTCGATCTACATCTAATTCCCATTTGTATAATGATGTGATTTGTTCTTTGGTCCTTCAGCACACTGTTCGGAGTTTTGCACAGCAAGTCTCTGCAGGCTTGATTCTGTCCTTTGCTGAGCCAGCCACATGAAGACCTGAGCACACACAGACTTCAGTCTTACAGCCCTAAGCACCCAGCAGCATAACGATCTTCCCAAGGGCAAAGAGTAACCTTAATGGGGATGACTAGATAAGTTATTCGTGCTTCCTCCATCAAACTTTCAAAAAGTAATTTCCTCCTTAAGTCCAGGTGCTATGTCCACACATATGAGATTAGAGGAGCGGCCAGTACTCTGGCTGCAGATACTTACAGCACGTTAACATTTAATTAGGAATGTTTGCTTTAATCATTTAAGGGATATTAAATGTAAATAGAGAGCGCGAGCGAAAGGAGTCGGCTCTGTGTTTGGAAGTGGTTCACAGAGCTCTACAACACAGGCGCAGGAGGCAGCAGCAGGAAAGATGATGATTGCTCCCAAGGACAGGGCGAATCTCAGAGGCATATTCTGGCTGGAGTCCTGCAGGCTGGCAGGGTGGACTATGAGATGGAATTTAGAAAAGGAAGATGACAGATAACTCATACAATTGACAAAGTGATGGAATCTGCATTTTAGAAGTAAAGAGAGCAGGTCATATCATCCCAGAATCCCGCTGTGCTGGGACTTCAGCAAGCTCTGCTGAAAAGGTGTTCTGGTCTGCAGAAGCCACCTGAACAAGCATGTGCTTGCTCACTGCTCACGTGGAAAACCTGCAGTGCAGCATGTGAGTTGCATAATGTCTATCACACATGAGATCAGTCATTTGAGAAAATAGATTATTTTGGGGAGCAGGAACACAGCCCTCACAGATATGTTGCAAATGTCCTGCTATTATAATTTCACAGCATATTACCAGTCCACAATCTGGCCATACATCACAGCTTTTGATGGCTCTCTAGGCACTCAATCAGATACCACGGCGACAATGGCAGCAGAAGGTACACACAGTAAAATGCAGTGTGATTTCACTGCAACATGGAGGATTTGAACTTTCAACTGCTGACACACCAGTTGTTTTTAAAATTGCAAGTTTTACAACATCCACCATATTCTTAGGGTAACAACCATCTGACCTACCTCAGCTGAAGCATAAGATATTTGAGTGAAACAATGAGCATGCTCAATCACTCCCAGAAATCCCAAGGACTTCTGAAGAGTCTAGCAAGATCAGATCTCTGATGCCACCTTTGTGTGTAAGAACCATGAAAGGGGTGACACACACCATTGAGGCACATGAGATTTGGCATGCTGTTTCCTCTGGCCTGTACTTCTTTCAAACATCATTTTAGTCACAGCTGTGTCCTAGAAAGCAGACTCACAGCTTTACAAGTTGAGATCAGCCAAATGAAACACTGCTGCTCCAGGGATGAGGACCAGACCAGTGGGGAAAAAAAAACAACCCTCTTCTTTTCACAAACACAAGTGAGGTAGAGACAAGGCTAGGCCAGGTGACCAAGTGGTCACTCAGCTTGCTGCCTCTGTTGCAGTAGTTTCTTGGCCATCGCCACCAGCTGCTCTACATTGTAACCTTCCCACAGCAGTGGTTAGGTGGTGGCAGGACAACTAACTAGTCTGGCTTGAAGAGGTTGTGCCAGAGGAAAAAATGGCAGGTGAGTCACACCAGAGCCACAGCTGCTCTCTTCTTGTAGTCTACTGACTCCAGTGACTGCTTACTTTGCCTAGGCCTGGGGCTAGGTCTTCCCTCCCTGATAATTTTTCATATGCCTCCTTCCTGGTCTGCATTATAAGCCACAAAAATACAGACTGATGGTAGAAATTCAACAAGGCCAAGTGTAAGNAGGTTGTGGCTGCTCCCTCCCTGGAGGTGTTCAAGGCCAGGTTGGAAGAGGCCTTGAATGACCTGTACTTGTGGGAGGTGTCCCTGCCCGTGCCAGGGGGTTGGAACTAGATGATCCTTGAGGTCCCTTCCAACCTTACCATTCTATGATTCTATGATTCTATGAAATGCACTGAGCATCACATAATGAAAGTGACCCATGCTACACTCTAAGAAAAAAGACAGATTAAAGAAGAAATAGGAAAGCAAAGATCTGTAAGCAGGAAGCTGTTGGGAAGGGTGAGCGCTGTATGGATGGCAGCAGAGAGAGAGAACAGGGCACCCTCTCGCTTAATGAATATTTATTGCAAACTGCTGCCTATTATCTTTCAAAGAATTTTTATACAGTTCCCATGTCTTTCATCTGTTTCATGTTATGGTTTATCTAACTGTGGAAATTGCACACGTCAGGTAAACGTTGATTTACATGCAAATTGCCTTTGCTAAACTCGCCTTTAAGTAAAATAAGATTTGGAAATAATTTTTTTCTCATTAATTTGCAGTTTCAAAGAAACCCAAAAACACAACAAATGCAAATAATCTAATTCATTTGTAAATATAAAACAATTTGTTGGGATTTAACTTCGCCATATTTTTTTTTTCTTCCTTCCATGTGCTTTAAATAAATTGCAGTGTTTACCAAAGACAAACACAAGAGAGATGCTGGGTTGTTCCAATTCAATACCTTTCTGTCCCTTTTCTTTTAAAGGGCTGCTGCCAAGATAAAAATCTCTGCGAGATTCACTCTTGGGGTAACTGTGGAATTATATAGATTTATATCTCACATTCAACTGGCCCCATAAATTTAAACCCAAATGTTACTTTCCTAGATGACACTTTAAATTATTAAAAGTGAATTTAAAAAACCCTAGGCCTGCATTTGCAAAAACGGCCAGTGATTTAGGGACTCGGTTTTTCAGGCCTCTTGCTAAAGATATTTTGAGATGTTAGTCAAAAAATACAAGTCCCAGAAGCTCATGGTCACTTCAGAGCATCTCAACTTAAGTTATATAGCACTGTGATTGTCTCCATTTCGCACTTTAGTAGCTTGGACAATGACTCTATATTTGATAATTTGTAATTATTAAAAAGCTTCTTTCTGGTTTAGTGTGTGTGGTGCTGGTTAAATAACAGCCCTAATACGTCCCTGTTTTCCCAATGTGTTAACTGGAGATGATACAAAAGAATATTCTACTTGACCTTGTTTTGTGGACCAGCCGTTTAGTATTGGAAAAGTTGTAGAAAGTACAATTTTTTTTTTTTCCCCATTATGTGCTGTCTGTGGCTTTCAGCAACAATACACTGCTCTTTGATTTGGGTTTTTGGACTGAGAGTTAAGAATATATTTATTCCTGCTGGAATGACTGAGGATGCCTAATGTGCCAGATTCAAGGTTTCCCTGAAGAGGATGTACACAGATGGTAACCAAAAAGAAACATTTAGAGCTAAAAATTGACCTAAGATCCGAAAAGATGGGCTGAATTTCCAGTTCTCACAAGGGGTTTTTGAGCAATTGTGGGCAAGATAGTCTTCCCACAAACAGGGATGATAACAGTTGTTTCTTGCCATCCTTTGTCTTGCCTAGCTATTTGCATTACAAGTGCTTTTGCTTACAGTCCTTCTCCTCTAGTCTTTTACCTGTACAATGGCATTCCATTAACTCTGCCACACTGACCCTAATGACAAACAATTAGAAAAAATTCTGTTTCTACTTTAAACCACAAAATATTCCTGCTACAGATTTAAGCTGATCAGGCTTTTTACCAGACATAATGTGACTTGGAAGCTGCTCAACCGGTTCACCTTTATAATACACTCGTTTAAATATGTTTCATTACTTGAAGAACTTTCTCCCAATTTTAATGGGCAATTTGTTGCATTTATTGTTCAGTCCTCTCATGCAGTCCCTGCTGGCATCACCAAAATTCATTCCTAACTTACATGTGAACTGCATAAAATGTCTTGATGTAATCTTACTTTACTGCAGACAGGTGTCCTCATTATTAAAACTATTACTACCACACTTGACACTATAATCACTGACAGTTTCTCAGCAGAGAGGCCAAGAGCTAAACAGACCATAAAGAACAAAACCTCCTCTCAACCCAAAAGGTGATCCCTTTGTGCCAGTCTTCCAGGGTACAGAAGGAGAGCCTCTCCTGTAAACAGGAAGGAAACTTTCATTGCCAACGCTGTCAATCAGGAAGCAAGACTAAATTCTCTGTCCAAAGGAATCAGAAAATAAGCAACAAATCCTTGCAAGGAGAAGCCAAACTGGAGAGGGTCAGAATTACTTGGGGCCCTGAGCCCTTCTTATTTTGCAGGGCTGCTGCAAGAAGCCAGGAGAGGGAGCCCGTTAATTAGCAAAGCCCTCGGTGAGGCCCGCAGCTGGCGGTGGGTGGTAATTTTCAGTACAGCAACACGGAAGCAAACAAGGCAACGCTGTCTCCTGTCTGCCTTCCTGGCAAGAGAGCAGTGGGGAGGGAATCAGTGTTTGCCACTGTAATATTTGCATGCAACAAGAAGAAACATTTACAATTAATGCAGAGAGAACTCCTGATGTGGGCTGTTGTACGCAAATCGAAAAAGCACTAGTCTTTTGGTTCTCCAGTTAATGCAGCCTGGATTGTCTGGCCATTCTATGCATCTCCTCCCCATGTCTTGACCATCCTATAACCCAAGAGAAGGGAAAAACCTTGGAAGGAAAAAAAAAATTAAAAAATCTCCTTGTCAGATTGCAAAGGGACCATTACCAGGCACGGAGCAGAGCAGATATGAAGAATGATTTCGAAAAAGATAATTGAACATGCTGTAATTTGCTCTCTTCTGTGTTTCAATTTTTGTCTGCTTGTAGCTCATTTTGCCACTCAGGCAAGCAACTGTGATAGGGAGGGAGAATGCACACGGATGCGTGCATGCAGGGTTAGTACTCATGCAGGCAAATAAATTAATAGTAATACTAATAAACCCACAAACCTAGGCTTCCCTATGAGGGATCTTAAGCCTGTGGCTGAGCTCCACTGAGTTCAGGTCAAGGAAGATGTGTTATAAGATGGCAGATCAAGCTTCTGGAGAGAGCATTCTCTGCTGTTAACCTGTGCTGATAAACTACTGGCTCCACTGGCATCCTTGGTATGCTGTCTACTGGAGATTAATGCCTGACCACTGTTTCAGTAAAGACATTTTTCCTGATATTCAATCTAAATCTCTCCTGGCATAACTTGAGGACATTTGCTTTTGTTCTATCACTTGATATGAGGAAGAAGAAATCAACACCCATCTCACTCCAACCTCCACCCAGGTAGTTTTAGAGACCAGTGAGGTCTCCCCACAGCTTTCCTTCACCCAGTGTGATGGTTTGGGAGTTACCTGCCCCCGCCCTACCCCCTTTATAAAATCACCCAGACTAGACTCAGCCAGTTGGAAGTTAAGGAATGAAGCTATATTTACAGCTTAGCACAATATACAAGCAGATATTTACACAATATACAGGAATATTTACAGAAATATACAAGTTAAATATAATACTGAAACACAATCTCCCTCCCAGAAATCAGAGTCCCCAGGAGGGGCTCCCAACCACCCTTCCACCTTCTTTCCAGCCATCTACCTTACCCCAGGGTCTGGCTTACATGCAAGATGAGTTTGGAGGATCGGCAAGGGGGGTTTGAAGCAGAGTGGTTAGTTAGGTTAGCAGAGAGGCCAGCAGACACACACCAGCTAGAGAGACCGAGACTCTCCCCGTGTTATCTATGTTTGTGTCCTTGTTCTTATATATCTCAGCAAGCCTATGAGTGAAGTAGACATCACCATTGTTTGCTTTTCACAGCCTATGATCTATTTTTTTAATAAAAATATTCCAATTAGCCTCAAACCAGCACACTTAAAGAGTGGTCAGGGTAAACAGACCCAGTTCTTTCAGCTGCTCCTCATCAGACCTATTCTCCAGACCCTTCACCGGCTTTGTTACCCTTCTGTGGACATGCTCCAGCAAATCAATGTCCTTCCTAGAGTAAGGTGCCAAAAGATGAACCCAGTACTTGAGGTGTATTCTCACCAGTGCTGAGTATAGCAACACAATCACTTCTCTACTCCTCCTGGCCACGCTATTTCTGAATACTTGTGTGACTACAGCCCAGCTACAGGGTAATTCCAGGCCCAGCTGAAGGAGTTTCTCAGTTTTGATGCAATCAAAGGCCTAGGTCTCACAGCTGAGCCTCTATGAAGTAAGGGTCTTTTTGAAGTCTTAACACTACTCTTATGCTAATGAATATTTATGCTGCTGACACTTTAAAGTCAAGGAAAAGAACAAACCCATGTTCATAGCCCTTTAACCAACAGGCTTGCGTTAGGCAAATCAGTCAAGGTGAAGTCAGCAATCACTCATTCATTTACCTCTGCCGTCCACATTCGCTGCCAGCCTAATACTGAGTTATTCACAGCTGTCTTATATAGTAGGATTAAGATGGAGAATGGCATACTGGGGCCCCAAGTCACACAGGATCATGCCCTATTCTGAGTCATGTCCTTTTGACAAATTTAGCTCTCTGCTTCCCAGGAAACAGCCAGTACAGATCTCTGCTTTGACAGAGTTGTAAAAGGCCCTTTTCACTTACAAGAGATTTCACACACGTAGCTAGCCTTCCCTGTTATGTGCCCATAATTTTGACCTTGTCATATCCACTGGCATACATGTGCATACCATCATGGATGGAAAGAGTTCATGCCATCCATACTCTGTTTTCCATCCCCTTTTTCCTAGGGTATAGGGTAATAGCATTATGGTCCATGACACCTAATCAATTTATATTGCATTCTCCAGAAGATTATTGTACCTGGAGAGATGCAGGAAGATCAGCAAAGGCACGTTCTTGGAAATACCCACTGGACTTACTGAGCCTGGCTGCACTTGGGATCAAATCAGGTTTCACTTAACCACAGGCCAGAGCACTTGTGATTTGCATGAGTAATTAGAACTGATTAATAGAATGACTTTCTTAATTAAGTTTATCTCAAAAGGTGCCCCTTGAAGACTCATGAATCTGAAAATCCAAAGGCAATTTCTCTTCAAAATCTTTTTTTGAGTTGGAATTCTTTCAGCTTGGATCATTGCATACAAGTGCTGGTGCATGTGTGTCTCTGCTGCTCTGATTAATCAAAGCAATGGGATGGATGCACGAAGGTCTCATGACTGGTGACAGACCATGACTCCTCAGAGAACTCCAAAGGGACTCTTCGTAATCCTGAATGAAGAAGGGATAGCAACAGAAGTAATGGCTTTTCTGCCAAAAGCAAGTAGGCCTCTCTGTCTGGAGGTTTATGGCTCCATTGAGCTCTGCTGTATTTTGTGTCTTTTGCCTTTGCCTAATTTTGGTCGATCCTCCAGCCTTCTGACACGACAGCAGACCAATTCTCACTATTTTACCTACACAACAGATTTAGAAAACCTTTTGTGATAGTGGATCCTGCTACGTCAATGTGATGGTAAATCTGTCATTTCCATGACCAGCAGAAGTATGTCTACTGTGTCAAGAGTCTGGGGGAAATCCTAACACAGACAAGAATATCAGTTTACAGAATCCAACCTCCTGCACTGAGCAGGGACACCTCCAACTAGATCAGGCTGCTCAGGACCCCATCCAGTTTGACTTTGAATGTCTCCAGGGATGGACTCTCCACCACATCTCTGGGCAATCCCTTCCAGTATTCCACCACTCTCGTTGTAAAGAACTTCCTCCTTATGTCTAACCTAAATCTAGCCTGCTCCAGTTTAAAACCACTGCCCTTTGTCCTAACACCACAGTCCTTTCTAAAAAGTCACTCCCCAGCCTTATTGTAGGCTCCTTCAGATACTAAAATATGGTTATAAGGTCCACCCGGAGCCTTCTCTTCTCCAGGATGAACAGCCTCTACCCTTTCAGTCTGTCCTTGTAGGAAAGGTGCTCCAGCTGCCTGAATATCTTTGTGGCCTTCCTCTGGACTTGCTCCAGTAGGTCCATGTCCTTCTTGTGTTGGGGATCCCGGAGCTGGATACAGTATTCCAGGTGAGGTCTCATCAGAGCAGAGTGGCAGTTTTTCTAGAGTGGGTTAGAGACCTGGAGACATTTCCTGCTGAAAGCTTTTATTTTTTCCTTTGTTTTCCCCAAACTGGAAGAAACAGTAAGATTTGATTTCCTTCTAAGTCAGAACAAAGCCAAACAACTTTGACATTTTCTGTGAAATAAAATTTTAACAAGCATACAAACATTTGGTTTAGAATGTTGGAAACATTGCATTTAGATGAAATCAAGATGTTTTTAAAGGTTTGGGTGGTTTATTTGGTTTTTGTTTTTGTTTTTTTTTATTCAGCAATGATAAAATGACATTGCAAATGAACACTGTAACAGAAAAGGGCTTTTTGTAATAAAAAAAAAAAGTTCTATCAGGAAAGCCAATGGCCTTTGCAGCAGCCTTGCTGAAAACAAAGATGGAACCAGCTGCTGGGGTTTGTGAATTGTTTTATTGGACAATGGGGGTCACTCTCTGCTGAGATCTGAAAGGGTACAGTTTTTACACAGCGTGCTTTATCAAAGGTGATGATGTAGTGGAGCACCTGCACATTTTACTCTGCAGTCAGCACCCAAAGAAGATGCATTCTGCACATGCAAGATATAGGCTAGGAGAAGAGCTGAAAATGCTGGCAGCAAAGTGGGGAGACACGTGCTCCTTAAGAGCCCAGACTAACAAATCCTGCTGTGTGTGGAGCTGGTTTTGCACAGAGGAGTGAGGCAGTGACCTACCATCACTCTCAGGTAAGGCTTAACTGCTGCAAGACAGGTCAGGATCAAGCAGTACACTGCCTTGCCCTAAAACTCTATTTATTGACAGTTTTGTTTTTTCTTTTGTTTTTCTTTACAGTAGGGTCCTAGGGCTGGGGATGTGGAAAGTCCACAGAATGGTCACGCAAGAGTTAAATATGGAGAGACATCTGGAGAGGAGGATGGTCATTCATAAATGAATTAAAATGAAGTGCCAAGAGAAAAAAAGAGGATGATGAAAAGAAAAAAAGCCAAAAAAAAAAAAGCC
>WBNM01017723.1:5475-64969 GCA_013399055.1 Ramphastos sulfuratus | reverse complement strand
AAAAAAAAAAAAAAGCCAATCAGATCAATCAGGGAAACAGGCATCTGGAAGAAGCACTTATTGATCTAACTGTTAAAGAAACCTTCTGAACCAGATTACTCAGCAGCCACAGACTCCTCTCTCCCTAAGATACTTGCTGTGGTTAATCAGGAAAAGGGGCGACATGAGACAAGGGAATAAAGCCCACTTTTTCCAGGCTGAGGTTTTGTTCCCTTCGAAATCCTCAAGAGGGCGAAACAGTTGGACCTCGAATTATAAATAGTCAGAGCAGAAGAGGAGATACAAGATTTAAGAATTAATTATGTATCTGTGGAAATCTTACAAAGGGAAGAAATCCTTCACTGCCTTTGCACCTTTACTCGTCTGAAGATTTGGGGGAGTGGGAAGTTAGAAAGGGAAAATTTTAGTACCATTCTGTAAGCAGTATTAGAAAGTTGTCAAGGGATGTGAAATTGGATTTTTTTTTTCTGTTCAGATTAATACAGTTGCTTCTGCTTCTTTTATTTTTTTTTTTTAATTTTACTTTTTGTTCTCTCTTTTCTTGCTTCTGGGAGCTCCAGACTCTCTTGAGTACTCTTCAGTGTCATCATCATTTCTATTCCAGATTTATTCCATTTGTATACAGCGAGAAGATGTGCCTGGTGTCAAGAAGGTGTCAGGAAACAGTAGGTAGCGATTTGGATTTGTCATTGTTCTTTAAATGTCAAGCCTTGCACTTCTGAAATAAGTTCTTTTGAAAATCTAATTTGTCACTGTTAATTCTTTACATGATGAAGCATGGCCAAACCAAAGCTCCTGATTTCTAACACATGCTCAGCTTTGCCACCAGGACCACTTGCATAGGAAAGGGTAATAAAAGGAATTAATCAAGAAATGCTTTTACTCCAGTAAATGTAGAGCACATAAAAGCAACAAGATTATGATGCTACAAAAACAGCTCAGGTATTTGAGGAGACTGATAATAATATCTTTCAATTGAGCACCCCCCAAAAAATTAGATTACCACCTCCTCCCACCCCTCATCATGCTCTGCTTAGGGACCTAAGAAGGCCAAAAGCGAGGGATGGTGACTATGCTCAATCAAAGATCTCCATGAATACCACCACAATACCATACTTAACTCGAAAGCTAATCTTGCTTCCTGCTCAAATACACCCTGTTTATATACTTTTCTATGCCCCTTGCTGCCATGCTGTCACAGTACTTGTCAATGATGGTCAAGCTCATAGGAAGAATTAGCAGGATAATTTCTAAAGGACTGGGGAACAGGAAGAGCATATAGCAGCAATCTCTGAAGAAACTGAGCTTTGAAATACCTAAATGCAGAAAGATGCAAAGAATCGTTGAATTGTTTCAGCTGGGAAACACCTCTAAGATTATTGAGTCCAACTGTCAATCTAAGACCACCATGGTCATTAAACCATGTCCCCAAGTGCCATGTCCACATATTTCTTGAATACCTCCAGCCGTGGTGACTCCACCACCTCCCTGAGTAAGCTATTCCAATGCCTGACACTCTTTCAGTAAAGAAAATTTTCCTGCTATCCAACCTAAACCTCCCCTGGCACAATTTCAGTCCATTTTCCGACTCTGTCATTGGATACTAAGGAGAAAATACCAACCCCCACCTCACTATGATGTCCTTTCAGGTAGTTGTAGAGAGCAGTGAGGTATCCCCTCAGCCTGCACTTCTTCAGACTACAGTGGTCAGAGTTCATATTCAATGCATACCCATTTTGGTGTTCTTAACTGAAACTCTGAAGAATAGAAAAATCTAAGAATACAAGTTTCAGGCCCTATGTAACTTCTGCAAAGTTAGAAATACAGAATCAAAATCTATGTTCTCCAATTCTCTATCACTTCTCCTTTAAACACAGTGGTTCCCTTCTGTCCCTCTCCTTTTCTGTGTTAGCCTAGGAGTTGCTCCTTCTTCAAATCACTGTTGAGTGTTAGAAGAAGGAAAAAGGGTGAATAACATATGAATTTTGCCTGACCGAAGGAAACACAAGACCAGTAAAAGCAAGACTGGAAAGGTTTCCAAAGTTAATTGGCACAGTGGCCTGCAAGACTCTTACAGACTCTTCTGTTCTGGTTACGAATTACTCCCTTATCTGCACAGCTTATCACAATCCTCAAAATCACCCTTCCTAAAGTGATCTGGAAAGGATATGCTCTCCCTCCTGTGTGCAGTGCACGAGCACAGATGGAGCATTAGGCAGAACTGCTGTGAAAATATGCAGAATCACCTCAAGCCTATCCACACCTCTTTTTTTGTCTTACATCCCCACACCCAAGCCCACATGTTCCTGTAGCACTCTCAGTTTTATGCAAAAGTCAAGCAGCTTTTGGAGCCTTGACATCTGCACCTTTTTATTCTCTCATAAGCCTGTTTGTTACCCACAATCTGCAGGTATTAATACACAATTCATGTGCCTAGCTTGAAACTACACATGAAGAGAGTTAAATGTAAGGTGCATTTGAGCTACAGCTTTAAAGAGATGAATCCAATTCTCTGACTGCATTGTACCCTTGCATTGGTTCTCATTCGTGTGCATGTTCCCTTGTATATATGAAGATGTAGCACATGACAAACTAATGCAAGAACCAACATCGAAACACAGAGATGTCATGACATGAAGCAATCTTATGAATACCCCAGTTCTGCATAATGCATCTTGAAGCTATCCCCAAAACCCCATCTGTCTTACAGTGAACAGCACTGAGAAGCATTTAATGGAGCTTTCTAATGTGAATCAATACATTCTTGCAGCCTTTTTTGAAAACCAAGATTTTGATAACAAGTATTTTGGAATATGTTTATTTAGTTCTTCATCCTCTGCTGGTACATGTACCCACACTGGCAATGACAGGGAATGCTACCATCCAGACATGATGCAAGCTGGCAGAGTTGGGCAAGGGATGAAGGATTGCAGGAGATGGATCTGAGATATTCTCAAGCCTGTAAGATGAGGCATTTGCAAGGCTTCTGGATGTGAATGTACAATGGAACTGAAGCAGACCAGTCTGGAACTGTAGGAAGTGATATAGGACAATGTCAGCAGAGCTAGGTATGGAGAGCCTGAGGCTTGAAGAACAAAGAGTACAGCAAGGCATACAGAGTTTTTTTCGGTACCATAAAACATTTGGCTGTGGAAAGCCTGTCTTTTCCTTATCGATGCAAACCCTGAGTGACCTACTTAACTGCAACTAGATTAAAGATATAAGAAAACAGAAAACAAATAAAATAAAATTTCCAGCAAACCCATCGTGTAGTGTAATTTTAAAGCAAATGAATGCTGCCCTTTAATTCTCTCTAAACAGAAGTTTAGAGAAAATACGATTAATATGCTTATGAAAATAAACATGTCCTGCTGGTGTAAATCTCTGCTAACACCACCAAGGTCAATAGACTTACTTTGTTTATACTAATGAAACACTGAGGTACGTGGCCCATGATCTCTGCCAGAAAAGGTTGCACTTATGTTCTTTACAAAACTAAAAATGGAAAACAATATCTAAGAAATAGCAAGGATTAGAAGAGAAGGAAGAACTGGAGCTAGAGAAGGCTGGGAACAGAAGCTGTGTTCCAGGAAGAAGCTGAAGAGCAGAGAAATGTAGAAGTGGCAAAGTAAGGGAAAACAGAAAGGTCAGCAAAGAATGCAGGGGACACCAAATACCAGGTAAGTTGGACAGTAATACAGTAAGGGTCATTATGGGCTGAGAGTCTGCAAAGATTGGCTACCACCACTACAGCAGATCATGCAGATTTGGGCTGAGATGTCAGAGAGCGAGTGAGAGCACAGGTCTTGAGTGAAGATAAGGCCAGGTAAGTGACCATTGTAGCAAATGAAGGATTCAGCTGAAAACTGAACGTCAAATAAGGACATGAGGGAAAAAACCTGAGTGACAGAGGGGAAGGATGAAGCTGGCAAGATGGAGATGAAGCCTTGAAAGCACTGAGATACAATAATGGCAGGGCAGCTTGATGCTGTTTTGGACATTCAGAAGAGAGGACACAAGCTTCACAGCTACAAAGAGAAATCCAGAGCACAAAAATAAAACAAATAATCTCTGCCTCCTCTGGGGTTTCCTATTGCATCATTTCCATTTTAAATGACATAAAAATACTTCTAATAACCAGAGAAACACTTAAAAATTAAGAGACACTTGTTCCAGTTAATATGTCTGAACAGTGAGCGTGCACACACACATACGTGAAAATCACCCAAAAAAAGTTTCCCCCGGGAGGTCGTTATTATGCAAAAATTACTCTAATTAGGTCATGAATATATTAGACTGTTTTCAGTGCCAACAACAGCGGGAGAAAAAAGGAGGACTGAAAATGTGACATGCATACACTCCCAGTGTGGTTAGGGCAACTAGCTTCCAAAATGTCGTAACAAGATAAAAAGGTCACCCTGTAGGGAGGTAATTGGTACAGCACTCTACAGCTGATTAAAGGGACCTTTTTTTCTTGAGGTGGGAGGACGAGGCAGGGGGGGTGGGGGGGGATATGTTAATGTAGGATCTCCCCTGACAAAGTATGTGATCTTAATCAAACATCTGTTTTAAGGACAATCACAAATTAAAAGAAAGAGGCTGACACCCTTGACATTCCATTGAAGCAGATACATTTGTTTGACAACACCTGGAGTTAACATGTTTTAAGACGACATTAAAGGCTGAGGGTATTTTCTCTCTGGTGGGCTACTCTCTGTTCAAACACAAGAGCTTTCGTTTTCCTAGCTCCCATCACAGCTACTGCTCAGACAGTGCCCACGTTGCATTAGCAAGAAGTAAATGCTTTTAATGAGCCAGTATTGGCTGGGGAAAGAGTGCAGAAGAAAACTGCTTCTTCAGCCTCTCCTCTCCTTACCAAATACCAAGTGCTGACAGGCTCCCACAGGCTGAAGTAACACAACTCCTGGCTTGGTGTGCAAGAGAGAACAGCGGGAGGCCTCAGAAATACCAATCACAAGCACTCCCCATAGAGAAATACAGAGAAGCTGGTCTTGGATGGATCGAAAACCACTCTTAAAGGCTGCGTTAAATAAGATGTCATTTAAATTGTTGGTGGCATATGTAAAGGCTCATTTTTTTGTTTTCACATTTGGGGCCAGGACTGTAGATGACATATCACAAGCAGGCAGTGATAAAAGGAGAAAGCAGGCAGGAAAACAGGCAGGGCTGCTCATGGGAAAAAGGACAGCCACAGCTGTCCACAGCACCAGGGAGCTGGGTGCACTGATTTTAAAACTGTCTTGGGAACCAATTTGGTTTTATATCTACTTCTGGCTCCTCAGCCTCAAGTACTCCTTTCTCTATCCAACTGAGTTTTGCTCTGGCACAAGCTCCAGTTTTGCTGCTGATGGCTACTGGCCTTTTCCTCTGCTTAGAACAATGATCAGTTACATGCAGTGCTGAGTGTACAAACTTTCCCAAACACCACCATCTATGTAGCTGAGCTATTGGCAGCAGAAATGGAGAAATGCCTGACATTGAAAATGTCTCAGACAGCTTAGCATTGACCACCCTTTCCTTCCAGCAAGGCCTGGGAAAAATATAGAAACAATGGCTACAAGTCACTCCTGGGGAGATTCCAATTGGACTATAGAAGAAAGNCCTTCTCCCCACCCCTATACCTTACCCCAAGGTTTTGAGGATCAGCCAGAGGAGGAAGTAGAAGAAAAAGTGGTTAGTGAAATTAATCGGCAGAGAAGAGAAGCCAAAAGCTGCTAGAGCAAGGCGCTGTGCCCCAGAGACTGCAAGCCCGACTGACTTATCTTTTGTTTTGAGTACTTATTCCTAAACATCTCAGCAAGCCTATGAGTGAAGTAGATATCACCATTGTTTTCCTTTCACAGCCTGTAATATAATTTTCTCTATTAAAATATTCCAATTAGCTCAAACCAGCACAAGCGTATATTGAAAACAACCTCAGAGTTAGAAGTTCTGGTCTACAATATCTGAGGAAAAAAAATTCTACTACACTTTGAGTACAGCTGGGTAACATTCCCATCCGGTGAGAAATATTGACATTTCAACATCCATTCTCATTCTGCAGCAAACTGAAAAGCTGAAATTAAACATATATTGAACGGAGTCAAAATAAAACATTTCGCTCACTTCTATAAAATTAAGTTTTATGATTTAGGTTGAACTGACAATAAAATGAAGTCTTTCATTTCAATTTCCCAAAAGAAAGTTTCAATTTTGTAAAAAAAAAAAAAAAAAGGTATCTTTTCCCAGAAAATCATTCCCGTGATACATTTCCAGCTGCCTGCAATTTTCAGTGATACAGAAAACAGCCACTGCAGCTTCCTACGATATAGTACTGTTCACTGGAGTTCATGTAACACTTAAAAATGTACTAGTAAACAAATAAATAAATCCTCTCATTCTCTAGACTCTCCTAACATCTAGGACCAGAACTTAGTAGTTAAAAAAACCCCAACTTTAAGACATGACAAACTTCTGCTATCAGAATGGTTCAAATGCAACAGATGATATAAGGTAGGGTTTGTAGTCACTACTGAAGCTTTAATTTCTTTTTTTTTTTTTTTTTAATAACATTCTTTTATTTTCCCTTGCAGAGTTCACACAGTAAACAAATCCAGAGAGTGGTTTGTGAGATGGAGAGGCTTTTCATTTCTCTCAAAATCACACCATTTGTAAATTTAGGCTACTTTAACAAAATGTGCCACTCATCTCTACATCACTGTTAAGACATTTCATATGTTTTAATTACCATGCATAATCTTAGATGCTTTTGTAACTTATGCATTTATCACCACATCATTTTAGCTTTCCAAAATATTTTACCTATACATTATCTCAGAAAATTCTTTTGAAGGCAAGAACATTACTATCATGCTATACAGATAGGAAACACAGAGAAACAAAGTGACTTGGCATTACCGCCACCCTGAAAGTCCGTGGTGAAGAAAGTAGTTGAGCCCTTGTATTTTTGTCTTTTTTGTTTGTTTCTTTGTTGATTTTCTTGTTGCAGTTGTTGTTGGTTTTTGGGTTTTTTTTGTTTTTTGTTTGTTTTTTGTCTGGTTGGTTTTGTTGTTTTGCTTTGTTTATTGGGGTTTTTTGGTGACTTTTTTTTTTTTGTTGTTGTGAGTTTCTTTTTTTTTCCACTAAGGATAGAAATTAGGAGGAAATTAAATGAGGAGATATATGCCTAAATGCTTGTAATGAAGGTATTCAAAATTAATAATGATATAAATTTTGATATCCAGGCAGAGATTGTTAATAACTATAAAAACTGTTTATTAACATTTAATCTCGCCACAAAACTTATATACAAGGTTCAAAAACGCACGGTTTGGAAATGTATACATACAGGGAACAGGCAAAACTGGAAAACTTTAAAGGCAACTAGCATAAGCAAACATTTTTACTGGTAGAGAAGGTTTGTGCGGTCACTTACACCGCTTGCAGTTGATTACCCTGCTTAGCCACTGGATGGGCGCAGGAAGCTCTTTCTGCTTATGGCAGAAGGCAATCAATGATTACAAGAGGCTTGAAGTATTTACTCACAAAAATATCACGGGAAAATACCCACAGCACGTGGTGGGGCTGCTGCTGGGCCGAAAGCTGCTGGAGGCTTTGGAGTTTTCTCAGGCTCCTGGACGCTTCGGAAAGGAGGCAGACATCTCTGACCTGGTCCTGGCTGTCTTGGCAGCAGACTCTCATGTGTAGGCAGGACGTGAAGTCTCGGTATCCCACTGGCTGGTCCTGGCTCTCTTGGCAGCAGGCCGACCGCATGGAGGCCTCAGGGCCTCAACAAGCACGGACACAATAGCAGAGCTAGAGAGGAGCGAAAGCAAGCAAGCAAGCGAGCTTGTGCTACCTGCTCATCCTTTATATATTTCAGCCCGAGACTGATGGACCTTTGGACATAGACTAGCCAATCAGGATGGCAGTTTGCCCAGTTTGCCCAGTTTGCCCATATTAGGTGAAGCTGGGGCTTTTGTGGCCACCACCCCCGGCTCAGAAGGAGAGGGGGCAGGGGAGCATGCCTGGGCAAGCCAGGACATGTACAAGCCCACCTTGGCCTTTTCAGGCCTACCACGACAATGCTTTGGAATGAAGACATCTCTCTGCTCCCTGCTCCTTGAGCACCTCCACAGAAGTTTCAATTGAACTCCTCCATTCTACCTGCAAAGGAGAAGCACTTTGTGGAAAATGGAGGTACACAGGCACAACAACTGGAATGCAAGTGCTATGGTGATGCTGACAGTGTTTCAGAACTGTGGGACAGGCAGAAGGGCAAAGAAGCCTATGGCAGAAGCAGAAGAAATGACACTGGTTCCTTTCCACTTGCTTAGACCTGGTTACCTATACACCGAACGCTGAAGGAGCTGACTGGAAAAGGGATTAGGTTTTATTTATACACAAATGCAGACTCTTCTAATTTATGTTTCAAAGTTGCTGCTCAACATAGCAGTTGTTAAAATATT
Organism: Ramphastos sulfuratus; assembly: GCA_013399055.1. NCBI lineage: Eukaryota > Metazoa > Chordata > Aves > Piciformes > Ramphastidae > Ramphastos > Ramphastos sulfuratus. Next base: position 56,501 of record WBNM01017723.1, on the reverse strand, counting down.
TGGCAACTTATTTTTCTAACTGAGAAGCTAGCCATGTCATCCATTGCTAGCAATCACTTTCATTTGAACAAGAACTGAATCCACACCACCTTGCTGTACCTCTGCCAATGGTTATATGCAGACTACAGTGATGATTGAAAAATTCTCTGTCTCTCTGATGAGAGAAACAATACCGCCTGAAGCGACAACTTCTCATTTCTTGTGCAAGGCCTGTTGCCTTGTGTCCCAAAGGGTATTCAGCACCTTCCACTATTTGCACTGTGAAGTGCCAGACAAAATCCTGGGCATATGCAAGCATTGATACTTGCCTTAAATGCTGATAGAGCATCTCTAAAGCCAGTCAGCACAGGGGACAGCTGCACATGGAAACTGCATCCATATATACTGTGCAGTTCATGTTGTGCCAGGGAGACATAGATTGGATATTAGAAAAAAATTCTTTGCTGAGAGTGGTCAGGCATTGGAACAGGGTGTCTGAGGAGGTGGTGGAGTCACTGTCTCTGGAGATGTTAAAAAAACAGGTAGATGGGCTACTCTGGGACAAAGTTTAGTAGGCATGGTGGTGTTGTATTGACAGCTGGACTTGAGGATCTTACAGGTCTTCACCAACCTCAATAATTCTGTGGTTCTTCAACGTCCCAATGCAATAGCTCTTTACATTTGTGTTGCAGATGACCAATTTCTCTATTTCTTTGCAGAAAAAAGACAGTTGTGATTCCTCTCCATCCAAGACCACTAAGACAGTATGAAGAATCCCTACAGTGTTTAGCATCTCAGTATTGTTTTGTTAAACAATAATTATTCCATAATCAATGTAAAAGGAAATAAACTGAGCAGGCCTATGAACCACTAGAGTGTGCTGGGACCTTGTGCTACTTTGACTGTCTAGCTCCATCTTGCCTGTCTCCTCCATCATCTGTTGTTTCATGATTTAAACTAGATAGAGACTCTCCAAGATAGCGAATACTTTTTGTTCTCTCCTGTCCATTTAAGTCTTTGTGAGCACTAATATTGACAGCTTTTGAAAGCACACATAAAAGAGAGCATTTGTTGTCTATTAACAATGTTGTTATGAGACTGCCTGTGTTGTGCCATTGCCCTGGGCACCTGGGATTTCATATTGCTGACATGTAATTTACATAATTAAAGTATACAAAGAACATAGAGGCAGGAGCTATACTGAATACCCCAGGAGTGGACATTTTGGACTGAAATAATGAAAACTGGCAGGCTTTGTACAAAGATCTAACAGGTATATTTCAGGCTAATTCCAAGCTAAAAACGGAGAGAGCTGCTCCCTTCCCAGAAACAGAAATCTAAATTGAGGTGACCCCTGTTTTGTTCCATCACCAAATCACAGGCTATAAATGGATTAGCATGCTTCTTCTGCTCATCTGCAGCTACAGAAGCCTTTGCAACTTGCCTGCATGGGCTCTACACTTCATACTTTGCCTCCTTTTCTCTGCTGTGAGGTGACAGATAACTTTGTGTGAGAGAGTCCACCTGGGCGAAAACAGCTACAATGCATTGTGATTACACAGCTCCTTTTGTGCACACCGGTTTGAACAGCTTTCCAGAGTTTAAAAAGAAAAGACCACCATGACCCCCAAAGAGCATTAAATAATAAAAATACTATAGAAAGGGAAAGACAAAGTGGGCCAGGCAGGAAAGAATCAGAGGGATAATCTAAGATAAGACCTGAAATGAAACTGTAAGTCGACAAGTGGGAAAACTATAAAATGGCTACTCTAGATATGATCAGAAGTGAATTTACTGAGGGCAGAGAGCTAAAGGGCTGAACTTCTTGGTTCTACACTAGCTAGTGCTGCAGAGGTGTAGCTCAGCCTCCCCCACAATGGCTGCTTCTGCCCTCAATCTTTTCTGAAAAGGACATGGCTCTCTAGTGAAACAGTTAGTGGCATTTCATTGGCACTGGTCTCAAAATTCTGTATTTTATGCATTTGTGGACACCAAAAGTAAGAGAAAAAAAAAAAAAAAAGCCACAAGTGCAAAATAATATATTAAAATCACTCCTAACAAAGTACACACTTTTTCTTTCCTCTAAAATTTGCCAAATCTTTGTCTGCATCTGATACTCCTTGGTATTCTTTTACATACCTAATGAAATCCTATTTAACCATGAAAGTAAAAATAGATACAGACCATTACTATCCTTCTGAAGAACTGAGCTCCAGCATCATAAACACTGAAAAATTCTTGGGGCTTGAAAATGAAATTTAATTTATAATCTATTCATCTAATTCTGAAAATAAAAAGACAAAGCTTCTCACTACATTCATGAGTTGTGTCTTTACTGATGGCTTAATCCAGCCTCTATCATAGAATAATGGAATTGTTTTGATTGGAAAAGACCTATGATCGTAGAGTCCAACCATTATCTAACTCTGCCAAGTCTAAACCATGTCCCTCAGCACCACATCTCTGTGTGTTTTAAACACATGTTAAGGAGAACTCCAAAATCTGATTAAGTTATATCCTCAGGACACTCTATCTCCAAAGTCCTTCTTCCACTAGATAGATGCACATACAGCCCATTTCCTCCATTAAGAAGTTTTAATAGCATTTCCACCCCAGGGCCTAAAGCTAAGAGGAAGGTCCCTGCTAGTAATGCCCTGAGATCACAGCCCAGTTGTATATATAATGGATGTTAGAATAATTCTGAGGACCAGAGTCACAGCAAATATTCCTGTTGCTGCACTGGAAAAACATACCCTATGTTTTCCTCTCTTTGGCAAATAGGGAGCACTACATTTCACAATCATAATCACTTCACCATTTCAGAATGCATCACATATGTTTTTTCCAGCAAAAACTGATTTGATGTGTGCAAGCACCTGTTTGACTGAAGCATCCTCATAGAAGTTTTCAAAGGGAAACAGTATGTTTTTCTGCAAATCTACGCTGCTTTTGCTCAAGGACAAAATTTTTCTTGTGCTGCCAATCTGGTCTCTTTTAGTAAGTTGACCTCTATTTCTGATACTTTGGTAGTTTCCTCAGTATCACAGTTCATTTGAGGAACAGTGGAAAATAACTCTGACCTCTCTGAGAGTTTTCAATCCCTAAATGACCTTCATGTATCATTTTAATCATATATCCCTGTAACATGTTTCAGATCATCATCCTGGTGCCCTTAAACAAAATCCTTCGCAGTATTGAGAACTTCTTTAATCCTACAAGGAACTGGGCACATAAACTTCTGCCCAGCAGTTGAACTGATTCCCTAAAAGATGTAGTTCTTAATTGTATTGTCATGACAATTCATCATGTTTTCTGGAGAATAGGGAGGTTGGTTTTGTGTTGGATTTGTTGTTTTTGTTGTTTGCTTGAGTTTGGTTTGTGGGTCTGTTTNCTCCTGATGCAGCCCAGGCTCTGGTTGGCTTTCTGGGCTGCAAGTGCACACTGCTGGTTCACACTGAGCTTCTCATCCACCAGCATCCCCAAGTCCCTCTCCTCAGGGCTGCTCTCCAGCCAGTCACTACCCAGCCTGGATTTGTGCTTGGAATTGCCTCGACCCAGTTGCAGGACCTTGCACTTGGTCTTTTTGATTCTCATGAAGTTGGCTTGTGCCAACCTTTCCAGCCTGTCCATGCCCCTATGGATGGCATCCCTTTACCTCCAGCATGTCTCCTGCACCACACAGCTTGGTGTCCTCAGCAAACTCAATGCCTCTGTCCATGTCACTGACAAAGATGTTGAACAAGACTTGTCCCAGGACTGATCCCTGAGGGACTCTGCTTGTCACTGCCTCCACTTGGACATGGACCCATTGACAGCCACTCTTTGGGTGTGGCCATCAAGCCAGTTCTTTATCCATCTAGTGGTCCACCCATCAAACCCGTGTTTCACCAGCTTGGAGACCAGGATGTGATGTGGGACAGTGTCGAAGATTTACATATCCCTGGTTGGTTATGTGCTTTCCTATAAATCTTTCTTACAAATGCTCTAGAGTATAACTGCAGCCACCAGATCTTTTCCTTTAGCATTCACTTTGCAAATCATACATTTCATGGAATTACAAAATGGTCGATCATCTAGTTCGAATCCTTCCCCTGCCATGGGCAGGGACACTTCACTAGAGCAGGCTAATCAAAGGCCTACCCAGTCTGGCCTTGAACACTTCCAGGGCATCCTCTCTGGACAACCAGTTCCAGTGCCTCACCACCCTCACAGTGGAGAATTTCTTCCCTACATCTAATCTAAATCTAACCTTTCCCAATTAAAAACATTACACCTTCTGTCCTATCACTACATGCTCTGCAAAAAAGTCCCTCTCCAGCTTTCTGTTGGTCCCCTTTAGGTACTGGAAAGTTTTTATAAGGTCTCACCAGAGGCTCCTCTTCTCCAAGCTGAACAACCCCAACTCTCTCAGCCTTTCTTCATAGGAGAGTGCTTCAGCCTTTTGATCACCTTTGTCTTTGATAATCTGGACAGGTTCATGTCATTCTTCTGCTGGAACTCCACCGATGAACACAGTACTCCCTTGGCTGTAGCTCCAGTCCTGCAACCATCTGTCCATTCACCAGATTTGACTGGCCGTTTCCAATCTTTTCCCTTTGACCAAGAGGACTGAAGTATAATTCTACCTGTGCTTCAGAGTCCCTCTCTGCCACTCCCAGGGCTGCGTAATCCTCCTTAGACGGCCTCTGGTTTTGCCATTGGTGTCCACATGAAAAAACAGCAGGAGGTAGTCATCGGTGGACTATACAAGGCCTGGTAGTCTCTCAGTGGCATCCCTGATACAAGGCCCTAGTAAGAAGCACAGCTTTTTAGAGTGCATCAGGTTGGCAGTTAGGTGCCTCTACATTTCAGCAGAGGGCTGCCTACTACTATTATCACCCATAACCTTCTCTTACTTGCACTAGTTGTTACACAGGGAGCAGCCTGGGATGCCTTACTTAGCTACAGAGTGTACTCTGATGTGACAGTTCTTTCCTCTTCAGTCTTCAGAGTAGTGAAGTGGTTTTGCAACAGCACCTCTGGCTTCAGGGGAAGCCCCTCTCTCCTGCTAGTCCTGGCTGCTGCAAGTTTCCATCTTTGGCAACATTAGCTCCCCTTCCTTCTATGTGTGCTGATGAAGGTCAGGGCTCCACTGCAAACTGCAGTTGAAGTGAGCTATCCAACTCCTTCTCAGCCTCCCTGGTGTTCTCTGGAGCTCAGGTCCTCCACATGGGCACACATTTTTCAGGCAAGTCTTCTGCCTGTGCCTGCCTCAGGAGAAAGGCCTAGATACTTTCTGCACTCTGAGGTCTGCACTACAGAATCTCCTTTCAGCAACTCTTTCTGGGCGGAGGCATTGGCCACACCACTAGGATAGATGGTGCAGAACCCCCAGTTGGAGCTGCAGTGTGTGCTCTCAGATGCCCACCATTCTGCCTTGAAGTTCAGGTAGGATGAGTGCCCTTGACCTGTGCAGATGGTTATAGAACAGTGCTCACTTGCTGACTTATGTAAACTTCAAGTCTCTCCACTTGGCCAGTGGAAGGTCTCTCCTTTGAAGAGGCACCTTCTTTGCATGCCTTTGTCACAGGTGCTCTCTAAGACTGCCTTTTGTGGAAGTGGGTCATGGCTGCTATCAATCCTGGTCAGCTTCTAGTGGGCCTCCATGCTCCCATGGGGCTTCCCCAGCTCAGGAAATGCCTCCTGTACGCCATGATCGTGGAACGTGCCTGCACTGTCCCACAAGTGACATTTTCAGATGGATTAAAAAAAAAAAAATATCCTCTATACTTGACAGGTACCTGCCCAATGCCTCCTGTAAACTGCAATGAATGGCTTGCACTCAGTTTCATCTGATACCAGCCTCCAACTAATACTTTTTCATAACCACAAGCTGAGCTAAGCCAGGACATCTTTCTCCAATTCTACATATTGAGATTCAGGTTTTGCTGCAGCTACAGTATGTAAACTCACTGCCCTCCAGTTTTAAACACATTATATAGATAAATGCTGTAGTATCTCCTCTGGTAACTTCATGCTTAGGATTACCTATTATCCCACTGTTAAGGTCTTGGTCATTAGCTGCCATTTGTTTCTCAAAACTCTTCATGAGAATGTGCATTCTATCTCTACTGGCCATCTTTGTATGATGATGATTTCAAATTGCTGATCTGGACAGCTGTGCAAAGCCAAATTGCACACTTTCTTAGTCTGTTAAAGTAGATGTATTATAGACAGCCTGAATCTCTCTGTACATGTTCCCAGTTACTGTCTATCCTAAGGAATTTATATACTCCTTTACTGTGGCAACCATCTCTATTAGCTTCTTCAGCATCACCCCAAAATACATCTCCTATGAGATGGTTTATGGCACATACATGCTTTCTTTTTTTCAAGTGTGCTTACCAGAATTTTTCTGATGCTTTCATCAGAGACAGATACTTGAAATTAGTCAGTAATTCTTTCAAGGTAATGAAAACTTTTGTTCTTTGCACATTGATTTATTTATGTGGGCCCTAGACACAGACAGAGTCATCTGCCACCCTGTTGATTTCTCCAGTTCCTGTGTGACTCCCAGAGCCTTCTCCACTCTCTCTTTATATCTGTTATTTAAAGGAAAAGAAACTTCTCTCAAAGGAGTGATAAGCACTTTAAGTGTTTGCCATCCACATCCATGGAGGCATTTTCTTATTCCAGAAAGGACATCCTCAAGCTTATACTTCATTATTTTGTTTCCCTTCTAACAGATCTATCATCTCGACGCAACCAATAGCCTGATAAAGTTTCACTCAATCGAGGTAAGTTTTCATCTCTCACTAAGAGGGATTCTGCCTTTTCCTCAGTGTTTCTTAGGTAACAAGGATTAGTATTCCCATATTTTAAATGTTGGCTGAGTGCATTATTTTCTCCTGTCTCTTTGCTTATGTCTCAACTCGTTATGGAGCCTATATAGTCATGGGAAAGCTAAAGAACAGTTTTGTAGTCAACAAATGCTCTGGAAACCAAAAGGATTTCAGAGCTTGACAGAAAGATACCAGAGTTACATAATATTAAATGTGGGGTATAGTTGAGATCTCCCAAATTATTCATAACAGGTACAATGCTTAAAAGATTTTCTAAACAACTCCCAAATTCTGAACTGATTGCAGCAGAAGGACAAAATTTTGTTTTCTGAGGTAATGGAAAGATGGCCAAGTCATTAGCTGAGAGTCTCTTTACCTATACTGAAAGCTTAGTACTTTGTCGAGCCAAACTCATAATTTTAACACTGAAATGTCATGCAACTTGCCTTTGGAAGCAGTATTTTTAATGGAAAGTCTTGAAAATCACAGTATCTGCATTCTGAAGCCATCACTTAACCTGCTACCATAATTTTTTTTAACACTTGACTCGTGCTGATGAAGGGAAAATGGAACAGGACAGGACAAGAAGTTTCTCTCTCCTGAAGTGTCGTTCTAATGGCAAAGCCCATTGCAGGCTGATTACAAACCCACCTCTCATCGCCATGCAAGCAAGCAAAAACCCCTTATTCTTTTGCATGTCAAGGTTTAAGTCGCATTGACAACCAGAATTTGTTCTCAAAATTTTCAATACTTTAATCTTTTTTTTTTTTTGGAGTTAAATGATATGAACGGCTCCTTTTTGAAATTTCTGTGAAGTGTCTGATGTTTCTTTGTGTCCCTCTGTCAACCCAATGAAATCACATTATATCGCAAAATCCAAAACTTAAGTAGATTTTACTGACTATCCTCCAGGCAGCTTCACTGTTCATTTTTAATCCATGTAGAGTGCTTAAATACCACAGTGATAAGTGTGAGCCTATAGATAGATTTTGACATTGGTTCATGAAACAGGCACTCTTCAAGGGCAGCAATTGAAGAATCTCTACGAAATTGCTATCGTTCAGTAAACAAGACATGATTGTCCATCATTGTAGTTGATGGGAAAAATAAAAACTTGTGGAATAAATACATTGCATGACAGCACTAATCTTTGGTGAATTCTTTTGCCCGCCACTTCTAAGATAGTGGATGATATATGGAAGGCAGTGGATTTTTTGCTGACAGGTAGTTTTCCACAATTTCCAAGCTGCTAATGGAGATTAGATACTGGTTTTCGGTTCTCTCTAGGCTGGCCAACACTTTAATTTAGTATTGATATTTAATTTGCTCCCTTAATTTAGCAATCTGGTGACCCTTCTATCCCACTTACTAAGAATTTAACAAATTACGTCTTCACTTATTAATGGAAGAGGAAAAAGTGAAACTGAAATAAATTGGGGAGTTTGATAATAAAAAACTTTTTTTCTAGAGGTAGTTAAACTTGCTAAGAGATTAAAGCACCTCCTGTTCCCTTTGTTTACAAGCACAGAGAAGCCTCAAAGTAAACAACTTAAGGTGCCATAAATTTTATACTATCCCCAGTATAAGCACTGCATTATGCCAAGGAGAAAGGAATGTGTATTTCATCACTGCACAGAGAATTAAACCACTGCTTACTGCAAATGCTTTAATACAATCTCGCAACATTAGTAATGTCAAAAATAAAGCCAGAGAGACTAAAATAAATTCCTAGACTTTCTTGAGAAAGAAAATAAAAATAAGGCAGGAAAGGATGAAGGAAGGAAAAAGAAGGATGGAAGGAAAAGGAAGGACAGAAGGAAAAGGAAGTAAAGAAGGAAGGAAAGGTCGGGGTAATGCCAAGCACAAATCCAGGCTGGGCAGTGACTGCCTTGAGAGCAGCCCCGAGGAGAGGGACTTGGGGGTGCTGGTGGATGAGAAGCTCAATATGAGCCAGCACTGTGCACTTGCAGCCCAGAAAGCCAACCATATCCTGGGCTGCATCAGGAGAAGTGTGGCCAGCAGGTTGAGGGAGGTGATTCTCCCCCTCTACTCCACTCTGGTGATACCCCACCTGGAGTACTGCATCCAGTTCTGGAGCCCCTATTACAGGGAAGATGGAATGTGTCCAGAGAAGGGCCACGAGGGTGATCAGAGGGCTGCAGCACCTCTCCTATCAAGTCAGCCTGAGAGAGCTGGGGTTGTTCAGTCTGGAGAAGAGAAGGAGACCTTATTGTGGCCTTTCAGTATCTGAAGGGGTCCTACAGGAAAACTGGTGAGGGACATTTTAGGATGTTGGGTAGTGATAGGACTAGGGGGAATGGAGCAAAACTATAAGTGGGTAGATTCAGATTGGATGTTAGGAAGAAGTTCTTCAGCATGAGAGTGGTGAGACACTGGAATAGGTTGTCCAGGGAGGTGGTGGAAGCCCCATCCCTAGAGGTCTTTAAGACCAGGCTGGGTGTGGCTCTGAGCAACCTGATCTACTGTGATGTGTCCTTGCCCATGGCAGGAGAGATGGAACTGGATAATCCTTGAGGTCCTTTCCAGCCCTGACAATTCTATGAAAGGAAAGAGGAAAGATGCAGAAATACTGATCATCATGTTTAGCTTTCATGTAGCTCGAGTCTTAAGACCTGGAATATGCAATTTCATTTCTAGAAAGTGCGTTTCTCAACTTTCTATTTTTCAAAAGAACAAGTCACATTGCAGGCCAGCATGCTGAGGTTCTTCTGATTGTTTGTTTTTCTACTTCCAAACCCATCAAATAAGTCTAATTTGAAAGTTATATTAACTATCTAAGTTAACTATGATGGCTTAAATGGCCACCTTACCAACTATTTCACTGTTGGGTTACTTTAGTGGTGTCAGCTTCTTTTGCAGTCCCAGATCATCAGTTAAGAAACTGCACAGCAAAATAAACAACATCAGAAAGGTGATGCCCATAATACATTAATTTTATATCCAATTCATAAAAACTTCTCATTTAAATGAAGCTGAAGCGTAGTTTCCTCTCTGTCAAAACAGATTTTCACAACACAAATGGACCAAGACTGAGTCCTAGACAACCTGCAATTGCTGCACAGAGACACCGTTATTTCTGCTTCAAAAGGTTCATTTTTCCAGAATAGCAGACTTTTACTCTGATGGCCATTTTATACATTGGCAACTTCAACTTGAAAGGGTTTTAATTTTGTTTTTCTTTATATCAAAGTGAACAACTTCAGCAAGCAGAATGACAGAAAGGTTAGTTGGAAGGGAACTCAGAGGTCATTTAGCGTAATCTCCCAAATCAGCTGTAGATTCATCCAGCCAAGTCTTAAAAATCTCCAAGGACAGAGGTATTGCAACAATCTGCATATCTTTTCCTATGCAATGTTTCCCTCCCAGTCAATAAACTTTTCTTAACATCTCATCCAAACCCTGCAACTTGTGTTCCCTGTGTCTTGTTCCATTACTTGGAAGAGTTGTCTTTGCCACACAAGAAGTAGCTGTCAGATATTATTTGTGCATTCTATTCTATTGTCTCCTCTTCACTGCACTAAAGGAACAAAATTCCCTCCATTTTTCTTTATCCCTTATGCTTTCTTAGTTCCTGACCATCTTGGTTTCTCTCCACTGCAATCTCTCCGGTTCTCTACATCTTTTTAGAACTAGAAGCATAAACTAGATAGAATATTGTCATGCAGCCTTAGCATGGCTGCACAGAGAAAAAAAGCATTCCTTGGTCTGTGAGCCACACTTCACATAATAGGCTACATTAAGATGACTGTCTTGTTCTCCTGGCTCATAATTAGCTTGGAGTTTATTACTTTCATCTCCAGGTCCTTCCCACATGGGCTGCTACTCAGGCCTTTCCTGGCCTGTACTGACAATTCTACCCCAGATGCAGAATGTTTCCTTGCCAAATGACATAACATTTCATTTTAGCCCTATTCCAAAGTTTCTCGGGGTCACACAATGGAAGCTCCATCATCTCAGAACCAGACATAGAATCATAGAATCATAGAATAGTAAGGTTGGAAGGGACCTCAAGGATCATTTATTTCCAACCCCCTGCCATAGGCAGGGACACCTCCCACTAGTACAGGTTACTTAAGGCCTCGTCCAATCTGGCCTTGAACACCTCCAGGGAGGGAGCAGCCACAACCTCCCTGGGCAACCTGTTCTGGTGCCTCACCACCCTAAGTGTAAAGAACTTCCTCCTAAACATTCTAAACAGTCTAAATCTCTCCTCTGCCACACATGTGCCCAAAGCCATTCAAGGCAACGTTTTCCAGATGAACTCAGAATATGCCTTCTTGTTAATCAGGAAATGGAGTGGTTTGGAAATAAGTACAAGGTGGAAGGTATATGTGACTATTGGAGGAGGATTTCCAACCATGAAAAAAAATGCCAAAGGTAGGCAAATACAGATTTAGATGGCCTCTCCTTAAAAAAGGCAAAGCAGTCAGGGGCAGAACACTAGGAGCAATGCAAGAGCCTTCCCGCCCCACTTAAATCACAGTATTTCCATGCTATAAAGTATTGTCTGTGAAGGAGATGGTACTAGTGGATGTCATCTAGTTTCCTGGGATGGACATGGTGTTACACGACACCTTAACCCCTTTGCTTTTTCTATCAGCTCCTGTCTTGGAAAGGGCTGTCACTTAGAAGATGAAATATATTTACAAATTAATTAACTTTGGCCAGTGACTGAAGAATTAGATTTATACCAGTGGGGACTCTGTCCAAGTGATGGATACATAGAACACTGGAGGAATAAAATACTAACCCTTCTTGCTTCCCAAGTCTGAATGCTCGGCAATCACACGGCGTTTCCCTTCATCAGTCTTTGTTTTTTTTCCTACACTGTCAACCTTTCTTTTCTCAAAGCCAATAGAATTTGCTTTAGTAGATGAAGGTATGTGTGTACTGAAGAGAGTATTTGATCTCTGAAAACAGCTCATCAACTCGTTAAATAGACAGAGGCCCATTACACACCAGAACTGTGACAGGCGAAACGGAGTTGATGGTGAGGATAGAATCATGGGATTAGCTGAGAATAAGACTGCAGCTTCTGATGCATAAGTTAGTTCCTGACTTCAGGATCTGAAGAAGGGGCAAGCCTGTGCTGAAGTGTTCATGATGCGAGCTCTACATTATGTAGGTTGGAAGTTTCATCTTCTTTCTTGTGTAAAACACAAGCTGTTTTTCAGAGGGATTGTATCTGCACAGCTAGGGGGAGGTTACAGAATATAAGTTTGAACACAACCATGTAAGAAGAGGAGGAGATTGTTCTGATCATGTTGACAATTCTGAATTTAAATATTGGTGTGATGAAGAACTTGCAGAGCAAGGGCAGAAACAAACATTGCTGCAAAGTTTAGACAGTCTCAGCAGAAACAGAGAGGGGAGCTCATAGCCTTTGTTCTTTGCCATGCAGTAAGCTTCAGGTATTGAGCAATGCTACACAGGCCTTCATCACACTGCTGCTATTTCATGATTCCTCTCTGGAGTGGGAAGCCTTAATGAGCCACCTGCAACTCCTGCGGTATTAATTCTGCCCTGCAACTTGCTAAAGCAGCAAAGCACAGGCCCAGATAATTTAAGGTATCAGGAATCCATTCTGAGTAGACCTTACAGGTTAGTGACACTCTGTGAATGTAACAGAGTACAAATAAAATAAGGTTTGCTTGCCTACAAAGAATCAAACTGAAAAACAAAGCAAATAACATAAATCCACATTTATTTGCCAAAGAGAATATTCATTGTTCAGTGGAACAAAATTAATCTCAAAACCACCAAGTGTATCATAGAATCATAGAATCAAAGATCATCTAGTTCCAACCCCCTGCCATGGGCAGGGACACCTCCCACTAGAATAGGTCACTCAAGGCCTCATCCAACCTGGCCTTGAACACCGCCAGGGAGGGAGCAGCCACAACCCCCCTGGGAAACCTGTTCCAGTGTTTCACCACCCTCACTGTAAAGAACTGGTATCTGTGAGGGTTTGCTTGCATCAGCTAGATAGCTAAGAGATTGTAAGACACTTTTTGCAAGAGTTGTGTTTTGTTGCCATAATATCCTGATCAAAGATAGATCTTGAAAATTAGTTTTGTTCCCCAAATTCTTTCCACAATTTCAAATAGTAACAATGATTTTTCTTTAATTCCTATTCTATATTGTTAACGAAATCAAAATGTGCTATAAGATAGCTGCTGTGTTCTACTTCAGACCTAAATAATGAGACTTCTTTTATCTAATATCTGTGCTTTCTTATTTAGTGGAAGATATTTATGTGTTATTCTTTTTACATTTAGAAAGGTCATTTCAACAGCAGTTGGGTAGGTAGCATCTGATGAGCAATAATGCTCAGCTGGAAATGAGGTGTACAGAAAAAGTTGACCAAATACCAATATTCAGCATGCTGTAATGAGTGAAGCAGCTCAGTGCAGTAGATAAGGCTGACCTCAGAGATCCATAGCTGGTTATAGTTAAGAGATGCTATTCCTGGGGCACAAGGATTAGAAATAAAAAGTACAGGAAAAGCAGTCATAGTTTCACAGATTCATAGAATGGTTTGGGTTGGAAGGCACCTTAAAGATTATCTAGTTCCAACCCACTTCCCACACCATGGGCAGGGACACCTTCGACTAGACCAGGTTGCTCAAGGCTTCATCCAACCTGGCCTTGAACACCTCCAGGGAGGGGACATTCACAGCTTCCCTGAGAGCAACCACACCACCCTCACTGTAAAGAATTTCTTCCAAATAACCAGTCTCGAGCTGAAAGCCATCACCCTTCATTCTATCACTACATGCACTTGTAAAAAGTTAGTCTCCCATTTTCCATCCTTCCTTTCCACTGGCAACAACCGTGTGGGGCAAGGGGTGAGTTGCACAATGCCACACACTCCTCACCAGAGTCACTGTCAATTAAAAAAACTGTGAAACCTTACACTGGCCATCTGTCAGAAGAGCTCATGTGGCAAGTTCCCTTTATCAAAGATGAGCAATAGAGTGGTTTATTGAAATAGCTGAAACATAACACCTGGTAGTTACAGTAGGCATCTCACAAACACGCACACACACAGAGTCTTTTTCTTTTTGTCAGATGAAAACTGGATCTCCAGCACAGGAAGAAAAGGCACAGGAAGAACAAAGACCATTTATTTCAGGTTGTGCTGCCAGGACAGCAAAAACCCTTGACAGTTTAAGCCCTTTCACAGAAAGTCTTCAACAACTTCCAAGCATTTCTATTACAATTTGGGAACTGTATTTACCTAAACAAACTCTAAGCTATTAGGCCTGTCCCTGATTGGCAACATTTGTTACTATGACTCAATTAATTTTAGTGTTTGTAGGGACATTTCTACAGAGTACCAGAGGTCATGCAATAAGACTAACGGAATTTAGACTCTTGACCTGAGAAGTGGCAAAAAATGTACTAAGAAACATAAGACTTAGTGGTGGAAGTACACGAAAAAAATAAATAGAGATTTTCCAGGTCTTTCTTTTAAAGGTTGCTAAAGTAGCTAATGTGTCAGTGGCCATGTTGAGAAGCAAAGGAAACACAATTATACTTTCTTAAATAATCAAACAATAAGAATTTTCACAGTGACAAACTAAGCCATCAGTTGCAGAGGCTTTTGAGTCAGGAATGGACAGAAAGGTGGTAGTCTGATAGATTGTCAGTGGTAGCTCATTATGTATTTTTGACCATTAGCCCCTTGTAGGGAGGGAAAAGCAGCCACCCAGCCAGGGCAGGTATATAATCTGATTGATGCTTCACATAAGTGGCTTTCAAAAACTTGACCGAGCATGAAATCTCATCATTAAACTTTATGTCCTGAGTGAGTGGGGAAAGAGAAAAAGGAAAGAGACCAAACCAAAGGGAACCAAAGCTGACAGAATAATAGTAAATTTACAGCCAGGCATCTACTTAAGTATGATTCCCAAAGCTAATCAGCCAACACCAAAACATGCTTCTGGTTCTGAAGGAAATTAAGGAAGATGATCACCCTCTCTCCCTGTGCAGAACATAAAAGAAACAAAGACCAATAAATCCCAAACTCATGGGATCCCTGGGATGCAAGTATCTGCTCTGTCTGTTCTACCAAAGAGTCCTAAAGTACTATGGAATCATCAAGCACAAATAATCTAAGGCAAATATATCCATTAATTCCATGTTAACCCTCTGCTTTTCTCAGTTTATACAGAAAATATATACTGCTTGAACAGTTTCTAAGTCCTTATTTTCTGTCTTTCTGTCTGCTTAATATGAGATAGGCCAAGGCGGGGGGAACATGGAAATGACAATACTGCAGTTAAAAGCCCTTTCCTGCCAGAGACAAGGGTTGTTAAAACTTCAGGAATAAAAAGGCCTATCAAGATCACAAAATACTTTTACATAGTTAAATCTCAAAGGACTGGGGAAGAGCGGAATATTTCAGCAATATTCATGCTGATTTGAAAACAAATTGGTCCGTCTCGCTTTGCTCCCCCCTTTTGTGTTCTTTTTGTGCAATTATTCTAGCTAATGAGTTTACTGGCAGAAATGTTCAGAGAAACAGCAAATTTTAGTGGTCATTGGAGATTATATGTGAAGAGTGAATTTAAAATTCTTAATCATAAGCATTCACTGTGTAAATGTGCTTCAAAGGCCTAGGCTCATCCCATCAGGGATTAGCACTGCCCTAGGTAACCAATGTGTGCAATCAGAGCTAATCAGTCAGATCTGATTTCAAATATCTGCAATAAACAGATCATGGACAAGCTGCAAGTCAGAAATTATTCATAGAAATTATTTGACGAATGATTTGGAATGCTGAATAATTCAAGAAGATCACACGTTGTTCACAGACAATTCCCAGAGAGAAAGAAGAGTGAAATATGTTTTCTAAGTTCGTGACAGATTCTTGATCTAAGGCTGCTCGAAACACCCCGGTGAATAAGGTTAGCCTCAGCCTCTCATAGTTATTTCTAACACATGAACATTTGAATGGCCACTTTTCAGGGAGTGGCACTAGTTTTGGCATGTTCCATCTGCAACTAGCCAAGGAAATGTCCTCCTCCAGCACTGTTTCAAGGAGCAAGAGTAACACAGATCTGTGAAGGACACCAGCTACAATTAATGACATTGCTATCTGTGCAAACAAGCTGTGACACTGAACAACTATTCAGTGGCCCAGAGTAATTTCTGATGCCTTTAGGCATCAGTCTGACAGAGGTTGGGAGGATTATTCTGCCCACTCACTTCACAATCTTTTACCCATGTGTTACTGGTGCCTCCAGAAAGGCAAAAAAAGATCTGGTTGTCTCACTCACCATTAGTAAGTACTCACTTTTGAGAAGGAACTTCCTTCTCAGTCTTCCTGAACAGCTGAGCAATATTGTTTGGGTTTTAGTTTAGTTTCGGGTTATTTATTTATTTATTTACTTACTTACTTACTTACAAGTACATGATAATTAAAAAAAAAAATATGGTCTAGCTAATCATAGAATCATAGAATCATAGAATGGTAAGGTTGGAAGGAGACCTCAAGGATCATCTAGTTCCAACCCCCTGCTACAGACAGGGACACCTTCCACTAGCACAGGTTACTCAAGGCCTTATCCAACCTGGCCTTGAACACCTCCAGGGAGGGAGCAGCCACAGCAGGGCATTCAGGGAAGTGGATTATATATTAAGATGTGGACTTCAAACCTCTCCTGGCTGTATAGAAAGCTATACCGAATGAGTCACAGTGACAAAAATTCTCATTTTATGTTTATTGCCATATTATTTCTTTGAAAACATATCATCCCTCAACATCCCACCACAACTGTATCCAAATCTCTGAGCATGACCTGTCCAGTACTGGTCTCTACACTCCAAGACTTAGGTGAACAAGAGTCATGAGCATAGCATCAGGAAAAGTACAAAATTTAAGAAATGGGACATCAGGATATAGAAGGAGAAAGAACAAGAATGACTTGTTTAGTCTAGAGAAACCTGCAGTATGACATGATAACAGTCTCTCATGTAAAATGCAGCAGAGACAATGGTGATCAATTGTTCTCCCTGTCTGCTGAGGATGGAACAGGACGTAATTAATTTAATTTGCAACTGAACAGAATTAGATTAGATGTTCAAAAGAAATTTCAATCTGTAAGGGCAAGAACTAGAAGTTCACTACCTCAGGCAGTTATACAATCTTTCTACTAGGAGGTTTTTCCTTCAAGAACAGCTTTGACAAACTTTTGTCATAATGGGCAAGGCAACTTAATCCTCCCCTGAGCTTCAGGATGGACTATAAAACTTCTCAAAAGTCCATCACTCTAATGATCTCTTTAAGCTCTGGTCTCATGCAAGTCTTAGCCTACCTTCCAGGAGTCCCTTCTGAAACACCCAAAACTACACCTCTCTTGGAGCATGGGGAGTGCTCCACAATGGAAACACTCCAAACAAAATGTTTTAGTTTCCTTCTCCAAATCAAAATAATGCTGTTTCTGTCTACTTTCTTTTACTGTAAGGAGTGCAGTTTTCAGATCATGTTACCACAGAAAAGAAAAAAATAAAATTAAAAAAAAAAAAGTCACCACAGAATATAAATTAGATTTCTCTGTGGGATGATTTAAATGTAAATTTCACGTGACTGGAAGTAAAGGGATGCTTTATAGAAACAACTATTCCTTTCTCACCAAATCAATGAACAAAAGCAGCTCAGAACCTAGAAAGAAAGATTAAACTGAGGAGAATCAAAATGGCAACTCATACATACATTTGGAATTTTTTTTTTTTTTTTTTTTTGCACAGATTTAATTGTTGAGACACACAAGAGGCTCTGGACACACTCTAACTGCTGGTCAAAGTCTCATCATGCCTGCATGCTGGTGACCGCTGCTCTGAAGAGCCATTCACCAAAATGCCAGCTCTGGTGAACAGTTTTCTCCAAACTTTCAAGGACTCTCCTTATCTATCTTCGAACACAGGGCATCTCAGGTTGCCAAGGTAACATTATATGCTGCTTTTCTCTCACAGCACTATTTTAAATTATTTTCTGGTTAAATCAATGCTCTCTAGTCTAGAAGGCCATAGAGAGCTGCAAACTCTCCAGTTTTGCCCCTTTGTGCTCTGATGCTTTTCAACACATCAGCATGCCCATGAAGACAAGCACTGTCTATACCTTGCCCATATCCTGAATCTTGTCCGTTACTTCAAGACACAGTCAAATATTTTATTCATTTGAGCAAACAAGACCCATAAGGATTTATTAAAGTTTGCAACTTTTCTTCATTTTGATCATATCACAACCTCTTCTTAGCTGTTATTAATGCACACAGATGTGGTTAGTGTTTCAGATTTTGGAGATGACGTAGGACTTGCTGAGCTAAAATAAAGCACTAGTCACCAAAAAAAAATTACATAAAAATGTAGAGCAAAAGAGGAAACATTTCCAGGCCTGGAATTCTGTGCTACCTTGTAATCTTGGCACAAAAATGTCTTCCTTCTCATAACCATCTGTTCTAGTTCTTGCCCACAGTTGTGGGTGTTGGTCTCTTCTCCCTAGTAACAAGTGATATGATGAAAGGAAATGGCCTCCACCTGTGTTAGGGGAGATTTAGATTGAATATTAGGAGAAGCTTTTTCACTGAAAGGATTCTCAAACACTGGACTAAGTGGTTGAATCTCCACCCCTGGAGATGCTGAAAATATACAGAGATGTGGTGCTGATGGACCAGACTTGGTGGAATTAGATAATGGTTCAACTTGATGATCTTAAAAGCCATTTCCAACCAAAATTAATCTGTGAATCTATGATAATAGTTTATGTGCCAGCAAACAAGTATCATCACTATGCCTCTCACAGATTATTCTCTGGCAATTTCTGGCCTCACATATGAGTAAGTCCTGATTTACAAAGAGTTAAGAGTGAGAGCTCACAGCCTGTGAGAGCTCGCAAATGAGCACTATAGTTCAGATCAACACAGTTCTGCCTTGGGTCAAAGATACTTTGCCTCCATGTGAAACAGCTGCTCTGGAGGAATACATACAGATGAGAGCTCCTGCCTTGTTTCTGTAAAAGTGGAAGTGATCAAGCACAGAAACAAAGCACTTATTTTTCTCAGAATCCCCTGTTGCACTCTCTTTCACCTCAGTACCAGTTCCAGGTGGTGAATAGAGCGAAAAGAAGCAAGGATGGAGTGATAGATCACCTCCACAAACCAATTCCTGTATTCCTCATGCTTTAACCTGAATTGTTTCGTTTCAGATCTAGTTCAAGTCAGTTATTTTTTATTTATCATATAAGCTAGAAGCTCAGGAGACTAACTCTACCATTCCCAGTCAACTAGATACAGCACAGCTGACAGCTCTTTGAAAATCAAGTGTCCTACTCTTGACAGGACTAAGGACTTCACCCTGCCATTTTCACTTACATTTGTTAAAATTAATACTGTGCAAACTGTATGAAATTGTTGTAAAAACTAAGTCTGGCTGCCATGACCTTTTCTGTTCAGTCTCCCACCTGCATTGATATCAAGTTAAATTGAACTACTAGCAATTTCCCTGCGGAAGTTGACGGTACTGTAGACAATGATCCTAAGTGTTTCCAGGCCTAATGGGGGAAAAAGCATTACTCTCCTTGCAATAATGATGGGCTCTATAGTACTTTGAGGAAAATTGCTGTGGACAATACATAAGCACTTCAATGCTGTGATCACATGATGATTGGTGCAATGATTTCTGGGTGGAAAGATGCAACGACACGATGGTTATGGAACCGCTGACAAAATTTGCATGTTGTTTTACCAAACTCGTAGGCTGCTGGGAGGTTACAGGAAGCTAGAAGGAACCAATGTTCTTAAAATAATAACCTCCATCGCTAATTAGTTGTGTTGCAGAATTAAAAGCCAGAAGCAGTCCTTCTCTGTGACTGACTGCCCATGTCTACAGCCAAGCTGTTGCATTGGTGTGACAGGGCACATCCAAGTCCCTGCCCCACGGAAGGTTTGAATGGGGTGCCAAACTGTTCTGCTCCCCCCCACCTCTGGTTCTGGGGGTTTGGAATGTGAAAGGAGTAGGTGTCAAGTACCTTACCCCACCCCTGCAGGCTTGAATGGGGGAGAGTAAATTGCTCCAGCATATATATATATATATATATGGCAATGGGACACATTATCTAGTGGGACTTGGAGCAGACTTTGGAGCAGACTGCCGCAGACTGCTACGTGGGACTTTGAGAGGGCTTTAAGATGGACTGCCAGCCATGGAGTGCCAGTGTGGGACTTGGACTCGGACTTTGACTTAGACCTGGAGTCTGTCCTTGAGTCGGACCTTGAGGGGCACCTGCAAGAACGGTGCCGAGAAAGCACAGTCCCGCTCTCGACCATCAGATCTTGCCTGCCTGTTGAAGGGACCTGCCTCTGCCATAATCGTGGGTACGCTGCGAGCAGCCTGAGCTTTACCCTGTGCTGCCCCACGATCTGCACTTCAAGGCACTGCCACAAACACTGCCGACAAGGAGCCAAGGGACTATCGCCGAATTCCTACTCCACCGCCGTGAGTACTGCAGACGTTCCCCAGGGCTCCAGGCCTTTGTAAGTCCAGCAAAGCTATTTTTTATAGCAAACCTTTTCCAAGCTTNCAGTGCAGAGTACAGGGGGAGAATGACCTCCCTGTTCCTGCTGGCCACACTATTCCTGATGCAGGCCAGGATGCCATTGGCCTTCTTGGCCACCTAGGCACACTGCTGGCTCACGTTTAGGCAGGTGTCAATCAGCACCCCCAGATCCCTTTCTGTTTGGCTGTTCTCCAGCCACTCCGAGCCCAGCCTGTAGCTCTGCATGGGGTTGTTGTGGCCAAAGTGCAGCCCCCGGCACTTGGATTTGTTGAAAGCCATCCCATTGGACTCTGTCCATCTGTTCAGGCACTCAAGGTCCTGCTGCAGAGCCCTTCTGCCCTCCAACCCACCAACATCTGCCCCCAGCTTGGTGTCATCTGCAAACTTCCTGCCTCGTGAATCCCACAACCGAGTCAGTTGGGGAGAAAGGGAAACGACGGAGATAACGGTTTGTGGGCTAAGATCTTGGGAAAGTTTCAGTGATATTAACACCTGACAAATAAAACACTTCTGGTCTTAGCATGTCTGTCAAGCTTGGGCATTTTGCAGTTGACTCAGAATTCACTGGAATGTTGCTATCAGAACTATGCCAAAATCTTCAAACGGCCTCAAGTTGCAGGTTTGAGTAGGAAACAATGCTCTGTAGGTGATGAAGATGTAGGACATGCAAATGACATGTAAGGAGCCTCAGTAGTCTGCTGTGGCTGGACTGTGGCTGTTCTGAGCATGCCCTTGGTACCTACCCATTATAAGATTTGTCTACCCTTCCTGATAGAGGTTCCTCTGCTGTCAGGCCCAGGATGTGTACCTAGCCCAGTCGGTACCATCTCTGAACTGGTCTACAGCTCCATTAGACCCTGCGTCAGCCTCTGCTAGTTGAAAAGCACAACTGCTAAAGTCCTGGAAATTAAGAAGTGGTGTGCACTGCAGCAAATGCAGTTACTCTGCAGAAAAGTCTCTTCAGGTTTCCTTTGGTGGATAAAAATCCAAGATGCTAGCTGAGATAAGAGGAGTTGAGGAAATAAACTGTAAATTA
Source organism: Ramphastos sulfuratus (assembly GCA_013399055.1). Lineage (NCBI taxonomy): Eukaryota > Metazoa > Chordata > Aves > Piciformes > Ramphastidae > Ramphastos > Ramphastos sulfuratus. The sequence goes on along the minus strand of WBNM01017723.1, from coordinate 35,083 downwards.
AAAAGATATAACCTATTGAAAATGATGGCTCTAATTTTACCTTTTATAGTACAGGACTTGGATCAATGTATTTTTCATTTTGAAGATAGCACACAAGAAATATCTAGCTACAAGTGACAGATTATAAGTGTTTGAACTCTATCCTCTAGGTACTTGAATCTTGCTTCTACTCCTATTAGTTTGCTCAGCCCATGGCTCCTCTTCAGGCCTAAAAAAGAGCATGGAATTTCCAGTCTTCAGTACTGCTTGGATTCCTTTCAGTACTTCTTGGATTCCTCTCTGAAATTTTTATTTCCAGTGTTGTTCATCTACTTCAAGCCCTTCTGAATCTTGTAAAATCCCCCAGAGCTTTCTCATTTCTAGGAATTTGCTTTTTTAAAACACTTGAAGAAGTAGTACAACAAAAATATCTGCTGAAGTGAACTATTACCATGTAAATCCCCTTTGGCTCGAACGTGATTTTTTTCAAGCTGAATAGAGAATACAGAGGGAGAGGGGGGAGTAGAGCAAGACTGTTAAGAGATGTGAAGCAAACAAACATGTTTTTGACACCCAATGAATTTCTAAAGATCTCTTCCCCCCTTCTCTTTAAAACCTCTGGAATTACAGAAATCAAACACAAATGCTTACTACTGCTGTCAAACAACCACTTTGGAAAGAAAGCAAGGACAGTAAAGAATGGCAAATCTTATCAAGAGGCTGAGAGAGTCATTGAGCATTCCTCCACATCATGGGAAGAGGAGACAGAAACCACTCCAGAGATGGGCCTTAATGTTTAGGAGAATTTACAGTGTCTACTAGCTCCTAAAAAGCTCAAGGAGAGACCAGGTTTCAGTCCTTTCTCTTCCACCCCTGTTTGTTTTTTTTGTTTTGGTTTTTTTTTTTTTTTTTCTGGGTTGTTTTTATTTTTCTTTGTTTGTTTTATTTTGTTCTTTCCCTGTTGAAAGATTTATTGAACTCCTTTTGTCCTAATTTATTTTTATTTATTTTGACACATAGCAACAAGGGAAATAAAAAGAAAAAAATGCTAGTAAGCTGGAATATATAATAACCTCCCCTTCCAGTTATTTCCCTTCAATTATTTTGCTACATTGTTTGCCCTGCGTGAGGAATGAAATGGAACAAGGAATTTTCTCAATCTGTGATCACTTCTTCCATAGCAGACTGTGGTCCTCAAACTGTCTACTGTTGCTTAACTTGCATACATATCATCAATTATACCAAGTATCTCACTTTGCTGCTTACATTCAAAAGAAAGGTCCTACATTCACAGAACATGCCTGGCTACTTGCACATTAAACAAGTATCTGAGGTTCATGGTGACTTCTGGATCTAGCTCTTCCTTGCTGCAAGGTTGAATGACCTTTCCATTTTGCGCTCAGACTCACAGAGGTTAAATGCTTTCTTAGTTCTCCTTTAACTTCTCATTTGCTTGCTCTAGGAACATCCTCAGAGGAAGGAAAATGAAAATGTACTATTGCTGCAAACTACCATCAAAAAGGACTACTTTTCCTCCCACATCACCCTATTTGATAGAAGTATAATTGTACTTATTTAAGGGAAGTTATTCCAGATTCTTGGCGTGAGCACCTGTGTGTGTGCGTATGAGAGAGACAGAATGTATGTGCAGGATTAGCTATTAGACCTTTCCATCCGTAGCATTAACACTGCACAAAACATCCCAAATGCACCTCATGCTTGGTGACTTCTAGAGGTGAGCAAATCTTTCACTTCACCCTCATCTTCCTCTGGTGGAGTCCTGACAGACATCAAGTTTTGCATGGGTCAAGAAAGCCAATGGCATCCTGGAGTGCATCAGAAAGAGTGTGGCCAGCAGGTCCAGGGAGGTTCTTCTCCCCCTCTACTCTGCCCTGGTGAGACCACATCTGGAATACTGTGTCCAGTTTTGGGCAGAGAGACAGGGACCTGCTAGAGAGAGCCACAAGGATGACAGGGGGACTTGAGCACCTCCTCTACAGAGAGAGACTGAGAAACCTGGGGCTGTTTAGTCTTGAGAAGGCTGAGAGGAGATCTGATCAATGTATACAAATATCTGAGGGGTGAGTGTTAAGTGGATGGGGCCTATCTCTTTTCGGTAGTCAGCACTGATAGGACAAGGAGAAATGGCTACAAATGGGAACATAAAATATTTCACCTCAACATGAGAAGAAACTTTACAGTGAGGGTGACAGAGCACTAGAAGAGACTGTCCAGAGAGGTTGCGGAGTTTCCTTCTCTGGAGACTTTCAAAACTCACCTGGATGCATTCCTGTGTGAACTACCCTAGCGAATCCTGCCTTGGTAGGGAGGTTGGACTCGATGATTTATAGAGGTCCCTTCCAAACTCCAAAGTTCTGTAATTCTGTGATTCCTCATCCTTCCATGAAACACAACTCCCTTAACTGTCAGGTCCTTATAATTTAGGTACAATCCTCTCATAATGAAAGCAGGTCACCCCTAGGGCTGCTGGATAGCTTCAATGTTGATAATGACATTGGCCTGTCCTTTAGCATCATCTCTCTTATAGCTGAAAGGTAAACACGAACTTCAACAAATCACAGAACTGCATGATCACCATGGAAGTGTGATGGATGAGCACCTCTTGTGATGAACAGAACGCTCTGTCCCCTCTCCTCTTTATTGTTCTGTATTAAATATCTGAAACTTTGGAATCTGAAACACATCAGGAATATTAAACAGATGTAATAGCAACAGCTCAGAACAGTTGTGTAAAGAAGAGTTTGCGTCTCCTCACGAAAGATGTTCACAAGTACTTTTAAAACCTCATATTTGCTTAAAGAGGTTTGAGATACTTTTGATTCCCAGGACAGCCTCAGGCAGAGAGAGCAGAGGAGTCTGAAGGACAGTGAAGCATTTGAGCTGATTCTGTTCCAAATGGAATTACATGTTCTCAGTATGGTGCAGAATAAGGTGTTCACAACCCACATGTTGGTAAGAGCTCTCATGTAGGGGTAGGTAGCACTGTCATGTTTTTGCCACTGGGAAATTTTTAAGTAACAAAGAGTACTGGGAAATTGGAAAAAGCACAATGGCTTAAATGTTTGTTTGTGTCTCCATGTATTTCCTCCTCTTCTCCTACTCAACAATGGGAGTTTTCCACTTACTCCTCACCAGAATCAATAGAAATGTTCAGTGTGCAGAGAGATCGTCTTCATTACTGACAACTGAAGCTGTACACTTGTACAGATAATGTCTAGTGCTGTGGCATGCATGTTTCAAGAAGAGGCTGAACTCCACTGTGGTACATATTGTAATGTGACCACAGCAAGAAAGAGATTAAGGCCTGCTTCAAAACACTAAGATGGCAAAACATGGAATGATGAAAAGGAAGAATAATTATGGTTTTGGGTTGGTTTTTATTTTTTTATTTGTTTGTTTTATTTTATTGGGTTTTTTGTGGGGTTTTTTTGTTGTTGTTTTTTTTTTAACTTTACAGTGTTGTACTTTCCTTATTCAAGAGGCAAATCCCAAGGTCTCAGGTAAAGTACATGCCTGCAACTGAAACTGAACCCTCCAGTCCTGCCTTCTATTGACTTAATGACATAATTAGCATCCTTCTGCAGTGGTGTTATCCCTAACACTTTGTTCAACACGCAAATCCTAAATGAATGGTGCACCACATGCTACTGCACTAGAAGGTGCATGCCCTTCAGCAGCAGCTTGTTACCAGCAACAGAGCAGTTTCACTTGTTCAGACCTCTATATTTAACAGTTCAACCTGACAGAATGCAAATGAAATTTTCTGCAAGAATACTGTTCTTCCTCATCTTTTGTCTAGTCATTGGTGTTCTTTGTATGAAGATGTATTCTGAATCTTGCTTACTTACAGCTTACCTTCCCTGAGCTTCCATATCACTTTCCCAGATGCTAGTTATTGAAGAATTTGCCTGGTCCTTTCTCATGAAGATCTACGGATTTCCCCTGCCTTGGTTTATCCCCCAAGTGTAACTCTCAGATACATCAAATAACGATAGCTGAACATCAACTAGAACATGAACTTTTCAGGTTGCTTGAGGTGAGTACATGCTATTGATAGTTAAGGGGTAACTCCTAAATTGAAATTGGGTCATACAGAATGCTATACAAGCATCTTAAAATCCATCACAGAACCACAGAGTACATAGGCGTTATCGTTCAGCCTGGAGAAGAGAAGGCTTCGAGGAGACCTTATAGTAGCTTTCCAGTATCTGAAGGGGGCCTACAGGAAGGCTGGGGAGGGACTATTTACAAGGTCTTGTAATGACAGGACAAGGAGCAATGGGTTTAAACTGGCAGAGGGGAGATTTAGACTGGATGTTAGGAGGAAGCTCTTTACAGTGAGGGTGGTGAGACACTGGAACAGGTTGCCCAGGGAGGTTGGGGACGCTCCCTCCCCGGACGTGTTCAAGGCCAGGTTGGATGAGGCCTTGAGTAACCTGTACTAGTGGGAGGTGTCCCTGCCTGTGGCAGGGGGTTGGAACTAGATGAGCCTTGAGGTCTCTTCCAACCTTACCATTCTATGATTCTATGATTCTATATAGAAAACCAAAACTCACAGTGCCATAGGTACTGACATATTCTAAGTAGACTTGTATCATCTGAAGACACAAATAATTCAACTCCTAAGCTGAAGGGAGACATTTGGTGGAGTGAAGGATACACATGAGGTTTTTCATTCTTACGGTTTGATGCTTCCAGCAGAATGAGGAGATCTTGCTTGCATCATGCAATACGGTTGCTAATTTATTGATGCTTATTTTTGCCTCATTAAAGTGAGACACATCTGCAGGGATGGAACTCAAGTTTTATTTCTTTGAAAACATATGCCTCTGAACTTGTACTGAGGCATAAGCTCCAATAGCTCTTAATGCCATGATAGCTTAGATGCTCAGCTCAGCAATGCAGCTTCTGTACACACACAAAGCCATGTAATTACAATATATTACGTAGATGCTTCAGACATGCAGAGCTGATATAACTATGCAAGGAAATGAATACATTTTGGTGATTATGGGAAGAAAAAGGAAAAAAAAGAAAGGATTCCACAAATGCCTGCACGCTATATGAGACTTTATTCATCCATTTGCTTTCAAACTCACTAGGCTAGTGAATTTCCTGCCAAGAGTCATCATATGAAAAGTGACTTTAAGGAAATACAAGATTTTTTTTAAAACTCTTTCAAAATCATGTTAGTGAAATGTAACATCCCCTACTAGAGAAGAGGGTCACAGGGTGACCTAGGACTCCAATCATGGCTAAGACATAGTGATCTGATAAAAAAAAAACAAACCAACATGCTATTACTAAAAGATTATTCAAACCCCAGAAACATCTTTCTGCAAGTGCCTCTGAATGACAACTAACTCTGAGAAAAATCTTAAACTTGTCAAATCAATTCTCCTTCCCCAGTTGTTCACACAGCTCCGAAATGGAACAGGCAACAATGACAGACATGGAGAGGTCATCACACAACCAGTCATCTCTCTCTAAAAGGTAGATCTCCTTCCCCAAGCCTCCCAAGCTTTCTGAAATTAAATAATTATCACAAAATTGTATTTAGAAGCATATCGAAGGTCTGCTAAAAGCTATCAGGACACGTCTCAGTTGAATAGACTTAAAACTTGACCACTCATGGACTTCCAAGCTGTCAGGACTTTGCAACACATAGGTATTTTCTCTGGCATGTGTCTGGGTCATCAGTATAGGAACAGGCTCTGTCATACCACTTAAGCTGATTAAAATGCAACATCATGGTATTGTGGTAGAAAAAGGAGCGTCATCCAGAGCATAACTCCTGAAAGAGTAGCAGGGACTTTGCCTTACTTCATACTGCAGTATTCTCAAGAAGAAAACACTCAACAAGAGAAAGGTAACTCCACCCCAGTCCTATGAATGGTTTGCTGTTGATAACTTTTTTTTATTGTGCATTAATCGTATGGGATTTGCCTTGCCTGCTCTTAAGACACAGGCAGGGTGAGGAGTGTGCCAGGGCCCCAGAGGGTTTCTACACAAAAGCAGATATATTCTACCTTTGTGTAGGAAGAGTGCAGAAGCTCACATATTACTCAAGGCAAACTCTTATTAGCCAGCAAGAAAACTCAGGACAATTTCTAAAGCATTCATGCCATCAGCAGCCTCTCATTTCATGGATGCTCAAGTGTCAGTTGCGCTGATGTTCAAAAATCAGTGAGGGAGGATCTATTGCAACATGACTCAGGTATGAGCAAATCCCTTCTTCCTAGAACTTTCTATGTAAGAGTCTCCTATGACCTCTTCAGTCTGGAGACCTTGAGCTTCTTCTCCATATTTAACTCATCCAGCAATACAAGCAGGACAGAAAGCACTGAGGTGCAGAGATCCAGGTATTCCAGGAATCACTAATGCACATGCTTTGGTTTGCCCTGTGCTAAATGGCTGCATCTAATTCTGCCAGGCAAGAATGCCTGGGTTTGCTACAAATGCCTAAATGTTATTGTTTCTTTGTTTTACCTTTGGGTAAAATACCCATTTTCTGTGGAAAGAATCAGCAGTAATACAGTAATATGCACTTGCACTACCAATTACAACATTGTTCTAACAGGAATTTCTAGTAGCCTGAGAAACAAGAGAGTCCCAAAGCACTACAGTTACACCAGTATCCTCAATTACCCATCAGAGAGTGTAGGCACAGATAGGCAGCCTGACAAATTCAGAGAGGACAATTAAAGGAGCTGATGTACAAGCTAGGTCTCCTAGTGTTATAGTGTTGTGGTGCTTTAGATGCTATACAATAGAGAAGTATATAAAAACATCATGAAGGTCCCACTATGGCCATTATGGTCTCACTAAAATGAAAGAGTAGGGATGGCAGTAAGTCCAAAATCACTTCCCACCTAGCCCTGCCCAGTATACTTGGAGCCTGGATGTTCTTTTGGCTTGGGTCTCTTTTCTTCTGATAGATAAAACATACTTCACAGAATCACAGAACAGTAAAGATTGGAAAGGACCTCTAGAGATCATCTAGTCCAAAATCCCTGCCAGAGTAGGTTCACTTAAGGCAGATTGCACAGGAATGCATCAGGGCAAGTTTTGAAAGTGCCTATTTCTCTTCTACTTCTCTAATGCACATGGGGTGGAAAAAGCTGAGGTGGATCACAATTAGGCCCTTTGGTCTTTGACTGGTTTTATCTGTGAGTTGTTCAAACGTGCACTAAGCAGCCACTCTCTTTGCAATTAATTTTCCTGCTTGTTCCCAACAATGCCAAGTTGTTTGAACACTTCGATGCACTAGTGTCTACAAGCAGCTTGCCATCAGTGCTCACACAGGCAGAAACATTTCCAGACCTCAAAAAATGACCCAGAGATATTTTCTTTTTCCTTAAAATTGATGTTTTAAGAGAGCACCAGAAGCAGGAGTCCTGCTTGGAGTGACTTATTTCCATCTTCATGTCACTCATGGATTTAAAGATATAAGGAATAGTGAAACTGTCCCCTTACAGCCTAATCTTGTCACATTTTGTGACTGTCATTTGATAGCTCAGGTTAAGATGCTTCCATTAACTGAGTCCTTCTCCTTGGACTTAATTAAGCTGCGGGAGTTATGAATAATCAGACTGTGGGATCGGTCTCATTAAAAATTAAAGGCAGTTAAAAAAAAAGAAAAATCTGGACTAGTCATATTATCACATGAAAATCCACTACATGTTTTCCTTTTATTAATGAGAAAATATGCAGATTAAGGTACTCAAGAGTCTTCTTTCTCTGCAGCTTTGATTTTAATTTAAAAAGAGCAAAACCGAAAAAAAAAAAGTTTCGAAGCCAGGGAACTTCACTGCTACTACCAAAATGGCTTTTGATTCCCTTTGGAAAAAGAAAAAAAAAAAAAAAAAAAAAGGAGAGAAAAAGACAGCTTCAGAACTACTTTTGCCCCTAATCTCTTAATCACAAAAATAATGATCTTTTTCTTGGGTTTCAACAGTGCTTTGTAGTATTTTCAACCTACATACTTCCAAGTTGTGCCACTGCATGAAGTCTCCTAACAGGAGAGAAAATAGCTTGCTATGGTGAAACAAATTAGTTTACTTCTAGCCTAGCTGAGTACCTTAACAAGAACCACACTGACAGCACAAGAGATCATCAGATTGCAGTTCCCATAATGATCCTAGGGGAGCAAGACTCATAATGTGGGATTTATATTTTGAGACAATCCTTTTGAATCTCCACTCATGTGGCAAATTATTTTCAATAAAAAAAAAAAAGTATAAAAAAATCGAAAATTATGAACCATCCCCTAAAATTAATTGGTATTAAAAATATTATTTTCCCTAATTTTTCCTCAGAATTTTGACATCAAAGATGAGCCTAAAAAATGTGTCATGTTTCCAGATACTTTTCTGCAATGAGAATTGCAGAAAATGGTTTCCTATTTTGCATATTAAAATTTTTAAAAAGGGGGGGAAAAAAAGCAAGGGAAAAAAAAGCAAGCACGAGTTCTCACAAACACATTTTAGCTGTTGGGGTCTTTTAGGACAGAAGGAAGCTCACAAGTTTCATCATAAATTCATGGCTTGGCAACATGATGCCAACATAAAGCATGCTTGCTTGTGGACACTGCTTCCCAGGAAACCAGAGAACTCTATTTGGGACCATTGGAAATGCTCCCGAGACAGCCCTTAGCGCAGAAAACTGCCTTTGGGAGAATGGTGCAAATATAGGAATCTGGACACTACATTTTTCTTGCTAAGCTGTCTTTCACCCTCTAGGTCTGAGCCAATGCAGAAGAAGCAGCATTTACTTTGCCAGAGAACAGCAGGGCCAGATTTTGCCAGAAGTGAAAAACAATTCAGAGAGGAAGAAAATGATCCATCTTCCCCCAGGCTGCCTTACAACTTCTCTCAACCACTTAGAGAAACCAGGCTCCCAGGGACAGAAATACCAATATAATCTTCAGTCCTTTAAATGTAAAGACTATCTACCCAAGTGTCACGGGGAGAAAGAGCATTCCAACCATTTCAAGACTTGGTGATAATTCTTGCTCCTAGGCCATTTGTAATGATGCCTCATTTTCTTCTAATGCCATGTAACTTCTCTATTATCTGCTGGCATTACATCTGTTGATTTCTTGTTTCCTCTGATGGGACTGTGCAGGGACTTTCAAAATCCAGTGCCCAACAATAGTTTAAGGGGGACTGCCAGAAAAATGACCACAGATTATTATTAAATTGCAGTTGCAGAGTCCTACACAGTGGTTTTGTAAGTGCTGTCAGAAAATTATTAATGGTAATAGAAGAGAGATTTACAATTGGCCCTCTCAGACATGCTATGTGTAACATATTCCCTATAATAAGGAGCTTTGCTTTGAACTGAGGCATCAACCTTAATAAGCTATGCTACTCCTACTGCTTCTGCTAAGAGCTTGTTCGGACAGTTCATTAAACACCTTTTTTCTTTTTCCTGGAGTTTGAAATCTATCAGTACTAAATGTATTTGCTGTGAAAATGACAGGCTTAGAGAAGAATTGTTGGAGGGAAAATTTCATTTCATTAGAATTTGTTTTTTGTTTTATCCTTGGTTGGTTTTTTTTTGGGTTTTTTTTTCTTGTGTGTGTGTTTTGTTTTGTTTTGTTTTATTTTCAGTAGGACACCTAGTTGGATAAGACAGTCCTCCTGTCAAAGCAGACCATGAAACTGCTTACTGCACAATGCTATTGAAATGCAGTATCTTCCACAACTGCAATCAGTTAGCAGGGACAGCACTGAACAGTTTGGCTGAAGAGAGAAAAGGGAAGCTATGGGCAATGTAACAGAACCTGACATTCTTTCCACGCAGATTGCAACAGTGTGATTATTTTTGTGTTCACATTCTGTAGATGGGCTCTGTCAGACTTTGCAAGAAGTCCCATAGGAGCCTGACAGCAGATGATACCTGTGCTAGATGGGACTAAAGTGAGTGTCCCACAGAGAGCATCTCAGTCTCCCTGAAAACGACCCATAAATGATTTGCAAACTGGGTGGAAATTGCAGAGCAGTAAAAAAGTCCCTGGCAGAGGGCAGAGGGCAGAAAGGAAGAAGGTGATAACAGGTACAGAAACAAAGGAGGAGACTGGGCTGCTCCAATTGCGGCTTACACATGTCCAGTTCTGCGTCCTTCAATTCAAGAGAGATATTGAGGTACTGGAATGTGTCCAGAGAAGAGTGACAAAGCTGGTGAGGGGCCTGGAGCACAGCCCTGTGAGGAGAGGCTGAGGGAGCTGGGGGTGTGCAGCCTGGAGAAGACGAGGCTCAGGGCAGATCTCATTGCTGTCTACAACTACCTGAAAGGGGGTTGTAGCCAGCTGGGGGTTGGTCTCTTCTCCCAGGCAACCAGCAATAGAACAAGAGGACACAGTCTCAAGTTGTGCCAGAGGAGGTATAGGCTGGATATTAGGAGGAAGTTCTTGACAGAGATAGTGATTGGCGTTGGAATGGGCTGCTCAGGGAGGTGGTGGAGTCGCCATCCTTGGAGGCATTCAAGAAAAGACTGGATGAGGCACTTAGTCCCATGGTCTAGTTGATTGGAGAGGGCTGGGTAATAGATTGGACTGGATGATCTTGGAGGTCTCTTCCAACCTGGTTGAGTCTATGATTCTATGTCCCCTCAACAGCAATCCTAAAGAGACAGTGCAGACCTCAATGTTGTTCTCTCCAGATCACATTACTTCTTCAGAAAGAAAGAGAGAGCTGGATGATTCAGTAACTCTCACAATGTTTCGGCCTCCAAAGAGAAACAGATACTGCTTCCTCTCTCCCTCCTCATCTCCTTCCCTTTTAAAAACAAGTCACCCTGTTAAATAATTCTCTCCAGGCAGAACAAATAGTTCATTAGTGTTTGCCTTTATGAGAGCAGGCAAGTAAATTTTGCACCTTCTCTGTTCAACGTTTGTGCCAATTTTTCAAGGCTGCCTTGATGGAGCAGATGCAATAATGTTTTATTATATAACACAGAATCCAAAGGGATACCTTAGCATGCATTGAATCAGCATCAGAACACGTTCATTGGCTAGTTGCACTGAAAGCTACACCGGCTTTGCAACAGCACTTGCAATCTCTTTAGTCAAGAAATGGATGAGGGCTGATTTAGTGGTGAGGAAGAGCATAACCAAAGACATAAATATATTATGTCCAGCTTGGATTCTGACAACTTCAGTTTCCTTTGATTTAGCTTCCCCACCCACAAAGAAAGAATAGAAACATCAACTGCAACAGCTCCGGGACTTCCCTGGTAGTTTGCAGGTAACACACAGCTTCTCAGAGAGGAATGCCAGAGAAATGGATGGGACTGCCTTAGCACAAGCTTTAAATAATCAACATCTTGTGACTGTACAGGCAGGCTTTAAAATGGCTCCATTGGGAAATGTACGGGAAGACTAAAGAAGAGGAAAGAAACAGCGCTGTGAAAAGCAGCAGCAGAAGAGAGAGAGAGGTGAAGTAACAGGAAAAGGAAAGCGAAAGTTTTGCAACATTGGCTACACCAGCTCTTTGGCAGGGGTTCTATGAACCCCAATGCACTGCTTAGCCTGGCCATTTCCAAAGATGGATTAGCAAATTAATGTAAGCAGAGCATAAAGTTGCTGACTGTGGTGGCGTTGAGTCACCTTGGGCCTCATCAGCATTGCTAAACATTGCCCGTAACCTTTCCATTATCACTGAGGGTCTGCACAGCACCAGGACCCAACTGCTCCAATAATTTCAATTACTTTCCCTGACAAATTTTATGTTTCATGTATTTTACTGGCCTGATAATTATGATTTCTCTCATTTCTCGCTATCGAGCTTAATGGGTTCCAGCACGAGTGTACGGTTTCAGAAATGAAGTTCCACTTGAATTCACAAGTTATTATCTACTTTCACTAATGGAATTGGAAAAAAGAGAAAGAGTGGGAAAGAGATAAAGGATGAGTAGAGAAGGGACAGCAGAGAGGAAGAGTCAGATGCATGTGCATGAAAAACAAAATGACTAAAGGAAAACATGTTGACAAAGGGAAAAACAATGGAGAAAGAAAAGAGACTGAGTTAAGACAAAGATGAAGTACAGGGAGGATGAAAACCAAAAAGGATGTATGGCAAAATGAGATAAAGGCTGAGACAGACACAGAAAAATGGGTATACAAGCAAATGAGAAAGAGCTGTGTAAGGATCGGCACAAATTAGAGTGGGAAAAACAGCAACTTTAAGTGCATTAATTTTTTTTCCTTGCATCATGACTGCAGAGTTGGTAGGTTATCTCAAAGCTTGGGCAGGCAGCAGAGATCTAAGCTCTCCACCTTCTTCTACTGACTGCTAGAAGAAATGATTAATATCCCCAGAATAATCTTGCTGGCAATGGCAGATCTCCCAATTAGAACTAGCTGGGAATTAATCTTCTAAAGTAAGTTAAAGATCCTGAAGAAGGAAAAAAAAAAAAAAAAAAGTGAAAACAGTGCAAAATGTACTTTTTTTTGTTTGTTTGTTTTAATCATGGACCAGTTCTTCAAGAAGATTTAAATTTGTTGTCTCTGCTGACCAAAGGTGTCATTGTTTCTTCTTTTAATCAGAAGAGTGATTCTTTTAATTCTGGAGTGTCAGAAGAGGTAAACAGAGTGAGCTGGAGCTATCATCATTTGCATTATTGCTGTTTAAAAGAAAAGGAATGACAAAACTAAAGTAGCAATTAAGTACCAAAGCCAGGCATGGCCAGGCATGGCCTTGTTATCTCCCCTTCCATTTATGCCTCTGAAAACACCTACCTATATTTAAATAAAAGGTGCACATTCCCTCCTTTCCCACCTGTACACAGGCACTCAGCATGAAAATATTGCCTTAAGGTCAGCAAAGAAAGAACTTAGAGCAATGATGTTACAGAGGTGAGGGCAGTACTTGTCTTTTGAAATGTTTACTGTTGCCTCAAGTGGGTGAGTGTATCTATCAGGAAAACTTTCAAAGCTGACAGCTAGAAAAAGGAAGATTTTTCTGTAGGCTGCAGGAAGTTGCTAAAAGAAAACAAACATCCCTTAATGTTGCTATTTTGACAGCAAAGCATTTTAAAGAATTAATGACCCACTTTAACCAGAAATGTTTATGGAGATGATGTTCAACTCTCCTGCCCATGCCCAAAGGCATAGGGACACAAATAGCCTGGTTTGGAATACAATGCTTATTCAGGATGCAGACCATCTGCAGCGGGGTTAATGTCACTGGAACAGGGAGATGAAGAACATACATCCTGAATGCCATCATACAGAGTCATTGTCATGGTTCACTGGAAGAAAGGTGTTGCTCTGAAAAATCACTTACAAGCAAACCTTGAATGTCATGAGTTTGTACACGGCCCTGAGTAGGACAGAAAAGTGAATACAATGAGCTGAGCCATAATAGATAATAGATGTCTTAATCTAAAGATTTTTTTCTAGATCTTCAGGCATGTGTGTGAGATAACAGAAGACAGAAAATCAAGATTTCAAACTTTCTTTCCAAGTAAACATTCTAAATATCCACTTTAGGTAAGGCTTAATTTCCCCCACAGGATTTAAATCACTCAGTAATGTGATCTTTAGAACAATCATCAAAGCTGTGCTTAAAAATCACCTAAAAGGCAATTCCCAATTATCTTTCAAAATCAAAGAAAATAAATTTCTCATGGAACAAACTTTAAAAAAATATTTTCTGACCGTTATGAATGTTGCTGTGAATTGATTGTTTCTCTTCTGTTGACAGTACTTGAGACTTTTCAGTAAACCTGCAGATTTCCCTACATGTGTGATGGTATTTGGTCAGGCACTAAAAGAACATGCCCAGCTTCACAACTTCTTTCCCTAAATGCCTCTAAAAGAAGCAAAGAACAACATTTAAATCCCCGCAAGATCCTCAAGACCAGCACCATTAATAAAGAATAGGAAAACAATTTCCACCCCCCCCCCCCCATACTTTTCTGGTATTTATGCCTTGAATGGAGCAGACAAGGATTTAATCACTGGTGGGTATCCAAAAGACAAAAATGTTCCATGCAGCTAAAATGAAGTCATAGGCCTTCCACATGTATGACTCATTGGTATACCAAGGAGGACTTCCTCTTTGGAACCTCCTTGGTAAGGACCAGTGATATGCTAAATAAGGGTATATCAAGAAGGGACATTGGGTCCCTTGATATACCACAAAAAGGATTTATTGCTATGGTGACATATCTGTTTTCATCATTTCTCACTGAGTATAGTACAAGGTTTCTCTGCTACCAGCAACACACATCTGGGCCTCCCAAGAAATATCACTTTAAGTCTGGTTTTGAATTTTCTGATGGACTGGTTTCTTGAACACAGGGTTTGTGTCTGGAAGATAATTTCCTAATACTGATGGTAAATAAGCCAATGAGGGAAGGTTCTCTACTAGACCTGCTGTTTGTAAACAGAGAAGTACTCGAAGGAGATGTAAAGGTTAGTGGCTGTCTTGGCCAAAGTGACCATGAGATGGTAGAGTTTTCAATTCCCAGTGAAGTTGGGGATGGGTGGTGGTGGTCAATAGAATACAAATCCTTGGACTTCCAGAGGGCAGACTTTGGAGATTGGTTGATGTCATCCCTCGGGAGGCAGTCCTGAAGGAAAAAGGTGTCCAGGAAGGCTGGATATTCCTCAAGAGGGAAATCTTCAAGACACAGGAACGACCTGTCTCTGTGCACTGGAAAATACGCTGGCAGAACAGAATCACAGAATCATGAATTTTAGAGGTTGGAAGAGACCTCCAGAGATCATCAAGTCCAACCTCCCTGCCAAGGCAGGACCACCTAGGATAGTTAGCTCAGGAATGCATCCAGGTAGGTTTTTGCAAGTCTCCAGAGAAAGCAACTCCACAACCTCTCTGGGCAGCCTGTTCCAGTGCTCTGTCACCCTCAATGTAAAGAAGTTTCTCTTTCAGAAGACCTGCTGAGCTCTCTACCCACCAGAGAGCTTTGGGTAGAACTCAGGCAGAAAAGGAAAGTCTACTGGGTATGGAAGGGGGGGGGGGGGCAGGGAACTCAAGAAGTGTACAAGGCTCTTGCAAGAATATGTAGGGAGAAAATTAGAAAGGCCAAAGTTGAACTAAAATTTAATCTGTCCAACATCATTACAGATAATAAAAAATGCTTCTATAAATATATTAACAGTAAAAGAAGAGCTAGGGAGAACGCCCACCCACTACTGGATGCAAGATGGAAAACTGGTGATCAAGGACAAGGAAAAGGCTGAGATGCTGAACGACTACTGTGGCTCAGTCTTTGTCACTGATACCTGTTGCTCTCTGAGATTCCAGCTTCTGCAACTAAAAAACAAGGATGGGGAGCAGAATGGAGCCCACATAATCTGGGAGGAAATTACACATTGTGCCATTTAGATATGCGTAAGTCTATGGGACCAGATGAGATCCACACAGGGGTACTTAAGGAGCTGGCAGAAATGATCGTCAAGCCACTCACTATTAGTCCTGGCTAACCAGGGAGGTCCCAGTTGACTTGAGGCTAGCAAATGTGATTGCCATCTACAAGAAAGGCCTGAGAGATGATCCAGGGAACTCAAGGTCTGTCAGTCTGACCTTAATGCCAAGAAAGGTCACAGAGCAGGTCATCCTGAGTGCCATCGTGCAGTACATACAAGACAACCAAGCGATCAGACTCAGTCAGCATGGGTTTATGAAAGGCAGGTCCTGCCTGACTAATCCAATTTCATTCTACAATAAGGTGACTGACCTAGTGGGTGAGTGAAAGGCCTACCTGGACTTCAGTAAAGCCTTTAACATTGTTTCCCACACCATTATCCTTCATGGTGCAAGACTTGGATAAGTGCACTCTACACTGGATAAAAAAACTGTCTGGATGGCTGGGCCCAAAGAGTGGTTGTGAACGGAGTTAAATCCAACTGGTATCTAGTCACTAGTGGTGCCCCCTGNACTGGTGATCAAGGACAAGGAAAAGGCTGAGATGCTGAACGACTACTGTGGCTCAGTCTTTGTCACTGATACCTGTTGCTCTCTGAGATTCCAGCTTCTGCAACTAAAAAACAAGGATGGGGAGCAGAATGGAGCCCACATAATCTGGGAGGAAATTACACATTGTGCCATTTAGATATGCGTAAGTCTATGGGACCAGATGAGATCCACACAGGGGTACTTAAGGAGCTGGCAGAAATGATCGTCAAGCCACTCACTATTAGTCCTGGCTAACCAGGGAGGTCCCAGTTGACTTGAGGCTAGCAAATGTGATTGCCATCTACAAGAAAGGCCTGAGAGATGATCCAGGGAACTCAAGGTCTGTCAGTCTGACCTTAATGCCAAGAAAGGTCACAGAGCAGGTCATCCTGAGTGCCATCGTGCAGTACATACAAGACAACCAAGCGATCAGACTCAGTCAGCATGGGTTTATGAAAGGCAGGTCCTGCCTGACTAATCCAATTTCATTCTACAATAAGGTGACTGACCTAGTGGGTGAGTGAAAGGCCTACCTGGACTTCAGTAAAGCCTTTAACATTGTTTCCCACACCATTATCCTTCATGGTGCAAGACTTGGATAAGTGCACTCTACACTGGATAAAAAAACTGTCTGGATGGCTGGGCCCAAAGAGTGGTTGTGAACGGAGTTAAATCCAACTGGTATCTAGTCACTAGTGGTGCCCCCTGGGGTTCAGTACTGGGGTCTGTCCTCTTTAATATCTTCATCAACAATCTGCATGAGAGGATTGAGTGCACCCTCAGTAAGTTTGCAGATGACATTAAGCTGGGTGGCAGTGTCGATCTGCTAGAGAGTAGGGAGGCTTTACAATGGGATCTGGACAGGTTAGACCATTGGGCCAAGGCTGACTGTATGAAGAAGTTCAAGTCCAAGTGCCAAGTCCTGCCCCTAGGTCACAACAACCTCATGGTAAGCTACAGACTTGGGGATATGTGGTTGGAAAGCTACAACTTAAAGAGGAACCTGCAGGTATTTGCTAATAGTTGACTGAATATGAGTCTTCAGTGTGCCCAGTTGGCCAAGAAGGCCGGTGGCATCCTAGCTTGTATTAGATGCTGTGGCTAGCACTGGTGAGGCTACACCTCAAGTACTGTGTTCCGTTCTCAGCCCCTCACTATAGGAAGGATATTGAGGTGCTGGAGTGTGACTGTAGAAGGGCAATGAGTCTCATGAAGGGCATATGAGGGAACACTTGAGGAAGCTGGGGTTGTTCAGCCTGGAAAAGAGAAGGGTGAGAGGAGACCTCATCAATCTCTACAACTACCTGAGAGGAGATTGAAGCAAGGAGAGGACCAGACTCTTCTCCTTGATAACAAGTGCTAGGTTACAAGCTGTGCCAGGGGAGGTTTAGGGTGCATATTAAGAAATATTTCTTCACTGAAGGGGTTATCAAACATTGCAATGGTCTGCCCAGGGCAGTGGTGGAGTCATCATTCCCGTGGAAGTGTTTAAGCAACTTGTGGACTTGGCAGCTAAGGACATGTTTTTTAGTGTTGACCCCTCAGTGCTGGGTCAAAGATTAAATTAGATGAACTTGAAGGGCTCTTCCAACCAGATATATTCCGTGACTTTGTGATTCTATTTCAAGTCCATTTACAATCCTACTTTACCCAGCAGCAAAGAAAAGAAAACCAGCCAGTGATGATTTTTTTTTTCTCATTATTCTTCATTTGATTTTTGAATCCCCATAGAAAGGAATAGTCTCACTGATGCTGATAATCTTTCAGGGTTTTATTCTCACAGTCTATACATTGATGCTGAATGAAGGCTACAAGAGCCAAGAGAGTGCTCTTCACTTTTCTGTTTGTTTGTTTGTTTGCTTTTTTATTTTTTTGTCATTTTTTTCTTATCCTGATTATGTATCCTGTCCTTCTCTGGCAATTTAAGAATGAGCCATAATCAGAAAGGAAGGATTCTGCCTACTAGTACTCTATAAGTAGAAGAAGATGCAGAGATTACACAAGAGTTTATAATGCCGGACATACGGTGAGGACACCATATGTACAAAGAGCAAAGCATACAGAGTTTCTTATTCCATATTTCAGAGAGTGAAGATATGCAATTCTAAAGTTACATAGTAACACAAGCTCAGCCAGGAAGACACTGTAAATGCTCAGGAGCGGGCTGATTCAGTGATGGTGACTTGACACAACTACCCAGTGAGAGTTAATGATTTAGTGAAGTTCACACCAAATATCTTGTCACTGCATACATGGTAACTTGGTAACCAAGATGATGCCCAGCAAACAGAATAATTAGCTTTGAGCTTCTCATCAGCACAGGGGAAAACAAAGGTAGCCAGTCCAATGAATGGACCTTACAATTCCAGTCCCAGAAAGGGGAAGAGGTCCCCATAAGGTCAGGATTGTGACAGCTGTTGTCAAGATCATAGAAGCATAGAATCACCTGCTTGGATGAGACCTGAAGATCATTGAATCTAACCATAGCCTATATATCCTTGTATATAACTGCTAGNGTCCTTCCTGCGCTGGGGGCTCCAGAACTGCACACAGTACTCCAGATGGGATCTGACGAGAGCAGAGTACTCCAGCATCTCACCTTGCCGCAACTGCTTAAGGCAGAAGTGTTAAAAGAACCGAGTTATTTATTTCCCATCAACTTCAATGAGAACTTATCATGTGCCTGTTTAGTTTAAGGAATGTACAACTAACTTTGAGACACAAAGTCTATGCACACTGTCCTTTGGATGCATTTGTAAAGGACTTTGTTCTCAATACTTTGATTCAGAAAATCTTACTGACAGAGTGCATACACATTTGGAGAAACCTTTTTGTTTCTCTAGCCACTTCTAAGGAAGTGGCACTTGAGGAATGTAAAGCAGAAACACAATTTTAGAAGACAGGGATCAACTTCATCCTTGTAGGTCTAAGCTTGCACTTAACCTGAAAGATGAGGACACCAATTCATGTTGAGCTTCTAGGACAAAGGCCTTCTCAGAGGGCAGGTGGACATTTCACAATCTTTAGCTTCACAAACAGTGTCACAGCATTGCTGCCTCCATTACAGTGGTCTCTAAAGACCAAAGGCTGGTGTCCAGAGGATCAAGGCAAAAGCCAGACTCTCATAGTTTTACAGTAATCACTAGCACAAAAACTAGAAGTAGTAGGAGGGGCATGGATGTATGCCTACATTTCTGTGTGAATAAGAGGGGAGATGCCTACAAACCATGATGGATACACATACTTGGAGGCATGCGTATTTCTGTATTAGAATAGAGTTAGGCAGGAAAACTTGGGCTGCTTTGAAGTGACGACCTTTTTTTCTCAAGAATCTGTGACTCAACAGCCAGAAGAACTATTGTCTGCCATCAGACAGATACCAGGTAAAGCACAAGGGTCAACTTTACACACTCAGATACAAGTAACGTAAAGGCTTCCACCTATTTCTCTTCATTGTCTATTTTGAGAGTCTAGAGGACTTATGATGAATTACTTCATTGGCACTATAGAACTGCTTCTTGGAGGACTAAAAGAGAAACCTTGAGTTTTGCCATAGTCCTTCAGTACACATCAGCTACCTGGGAGATGGCATTTAATTATGGAGTTTGACTCTTCTCAGGATTCTTGTTCTACCTTGTCAAAAAGTAAGTGATGATATGTGACCTGGACATTCTGAGAGAGCATGTGACTTCTATTCTCACATCTCCAATTGGCCTTCACAGAGGGAGGTATATATGAAAGTGTAAGAATATCAGAGCAGGAACAGCACGCAGCTGTTCCTCTCGACTCTGCGAAAACAAGCTCTGCTGGAGAAACTCTTGCGCCTGCTTCTGGCCTCTAAATGTTACTCCAGAACGCTGTTTATCTAGGTGGCTTTGGAAGGACACAGTTTTAGACAAACAGAGATTTGAAGGGAAAAGAGCTAATCAAAAGCCAGTAAATTTCAGAAGCAGCAATGTCAGAAGCAGATTAATAATAACTGTTCATATGTGCACACTGGTTGCACATATGTGAGTGGGTGTGAGACAGGATAAGACATTCTGACAGCCAGAGCAAGAGGATGAGCATCACCCTTTCCTTTCTCTTTGTTCCGCTTATGTGAGGAACAAGTGATCTCCCTCCAAGTAATTGCATCCAGCCTCAAACGTAGATGAAACTCTTGTTCATCACACTGGGACTAGCATAGCAACCTGCCTTATGCAATACCTCCAGAGAAGAGATGGTGGAAGCAATGGGCACATTCTACACAGAGGTATGAGAACACAAAAATTCAGCAATCACTCACCACTGACCAGACTGAGAGGCAACAAAGAGCAAAAAAGGCAGAGAAAACAAAGCTCTCAGTAAGTGTTTCTGAAGATATTTTCATCTTTTCAGTAAAAACAAAGTCTTTACAAGATACCTGGCTGGCAAAGTTTGTCTCACCAGCTCAGACTTCTCCCTTAGAGCTGTCGCATTAAGAAGCTCTGTGCTTTCATACAGAGTCTGTGATCGTGAGCTGAAGAACTGACGTGAAGCCACTTGGGAATGGAAGACTATGATTGCTCACACATCCTGGATACTCTTATGAAAATAGAAAAATAAAATAAATAATAATTAAAAAAAAAAAGACTACCAGCCCCTTGGGAATGGTGGATATTGGACTCTGAAACTTAGTTTCTCTAGTTTTCATAATTCCCTGCTTCTGCCTGCATATAAAATAAGAACAGGAGAGAAATCTACCATCAAATCTTGATCTGATGACAGTTTTCTCCACTTGATAGTTGAAAGTGCATTTGAGTTTCAAGTTTTCTTTCATCTTGTTTGCAAACAGAATGACATTTCTGTCATTTTAGCCATTTGCCCTCATCAGCAAGATGGTGATGACAGTCGTTTCCCAAAACTAGGGAGTTAAGAGAAAGGAGGGGAATGACAAAATTTGTGAAGATGTCAGTGTATATAAAAGTTTAATCAATACAGAAACAAAGTGTTACTGTGTTCAGGGATGCTGCTGGTCTCCCTACAACATTCAGAAACAGGGAGCAGGAAGCTTCAAGCCACCAGAAGGCCTCTTCTGTATCACAGAATCAGTGGTTGTAAGCCAGTTCTAACTTGTGCTTCATTACAGAGATGGTTACATTGCCCTATACTAGATACACCCACAGAAAGGCATTAACAAGTCACTAATTAACTATTACCACTAGAGACAGCTAATAAAGATGTTGTTTAATTCAAGTTTCAGAAGTCTGCTTTAGCTGGCTGAAAGACGGGAGTATAATTCCAGCTCCCATTTTTTGTCTGTATGCATGGGATTCATCAGATATGGTCACAGTCAGAGAACAGTTCTGAGCAGCTTTTCCAGCAGGAGTGACTGAGCCCTCACCAAGCAGAAAGAGGACAATGATGCATTAGAGCATGACCTTAGGTGAAGCACTTAACCTCTTTGTGCCTCATTTCCCCCCCATCTGTGGAAACAGAAATAGCATTTACCTAAATAGCAGGGGTACTGTGCAGCTTAATTCATTACAGCTTACAGTGACTTTGAGAACCTTGAAAAAAAGGTGCTAAGAAGCAGCAGGGAGAGGAATGACAGGCAGGGACATAGGATGGTGCAACAAACTAACTGTGAATTTAGATAGGCACTACTTACATGGATATTTATAATAAAGACTATTTTTGCTGATGGTAGTTTTGATTTGGGGGACAAGAAAGGTTTTGACTTTAATGTGCTGTATTAGCATTGCCATGCAATTCTCCATTACTCCACAGGGCAAGCAACAACACTAGCTTTCTACACCCTGTTCCACAGACATGTCCAATGCTTATACAGAGGGACTGTGCCCAAGCTAGAGATTAAATCTCAGGCTTGGCCCTTCTATCAGGACTCTTCTCCAGAAAAAAATTTACAAATTTTGGGTATGCAGTTTACACAGCTGTCCATTAGGTTACCCAAAGCTCATACAAGTCAGTACAATCAGTGGAAGTATTTCTGTTTGTCTTGACATTCCTTGATCCAAGAATGAGGAAAGCCATACTTCTAAGACACCACTATGAAGAAGCTAACAGTTTTTGCTTCCTAGGGTGTATTTGAATCTGTGAGTCAGGAGTAAAAAGCCATTATACTCAAATTACAAAATCCTAATGCCACCTACTTTACCATCTTTTATATTACTGCCTAGTGTCCTGCAACAGCAACAGCTGTGGAAAAGCTGTCTGACACTTTCTGCAGTATCAGTTGCTAATTTGAAACTTAAAAGTACCAGAAGAGTACAAATCATAATAATTTCAGTTACATGTGATGCTAACTAGAGACAAGAACTGTAAGAAATAACATCATCCACAGAAGCCCAAAGAGTTACTAGAACCTGACACATCCCAGTATTGTAAAACACAAGCACATTCATGGGCTCGATTCCCTTCCTTTACTGCTAAAGCAGTGGTCTAACTGCTGACTCCTGGAGCAAGGACATGCTCTTGTTCTCTGCTTAACATAAATGGAAAATTCCTTCCATGCCTGGATGACAGAATGTGCAGGTGGCTCGTGAACAAGCAGCTCATTATATTGCCCCAAATTCTATCAGCATTGTTTTATAAATCCAGAGACAGGTAGGGCAGTATTAAAAAATGTGGTCTCACCTTTATTTAACTGACAGGAAGGGGAGGTCACATAAGCTGCACTAGTAAAAAGTTCTACAGACCAGAGTACTGTTTGGTAGGTCAGAAACAACTGAGTGATATGACCTCACTTGACATAAAAACATTATATATCACAGATATGTAGGTAAATAATGTTTGGTTATATTAAATAATGAATAATTATATCAAAAGTCAATTAAATGTACCAGAGACAAGAAGGAATTGCAGTGTGAAGGTTTCTTAGCCTTGCTATTTGTCCTTTCATGAAGTATCCTAGAGGTAGTTTCTGCACAAGTGTTCTTACAAACAACAGTTTTCCACAACTAAGTCATTGGTTTCTAAAGCTGAGAACCAGCCCCCTAGACTGTTTTGAAGTTTTCCTTTGGCTGTTTTTCTTAAGAAAATAAAATAAATAAATAATTCTAATTTGTAGAAAGCTAAACCAGCATGAACCAAGTGTGTTCTAATGGCTTTAGAATCAAACAGATAAGCCTTAGGCTTATTGTGTTTTAAAACCATGTGATCTCAAACCTCATTCCATCTTGGTTTCTTGGATGCCCAACTTGTCAGTGTCCTAAACTTCTGCTTGTGTGTGTGCTGCTTTTCTGGATCTTTCCTGCTATGGCTGGCATCTAACAGAAGGACAAGAAGGAAATCTTCCCATTTAGCTATTTAGTTTATGTAGCTTTGTCAATACATCTATCCTTAATAACTATTTATTTAGTAACTTAGTTTCCTTGCTTTTTTTATTTGATAGGAGGACAAAGGAGACACATTTGTGGGAAGTTAAAGATGTTTGCTTACCAGATACAGATTCTGTCTGAAAATGTTTGCACTTCTGTGTGTCTTGAAGGGCCTGTGTAGTGAAAGCAGCCTTCCTAATTTGCATGTGGAGAGCACACGAAGCTAAGCAGCATCTCTGGCTGTGCATCTCAAAGTGCTCTTCTCTCTCTTTATGGGATTATGAAGTGCTCTCATAAACTGTCAGACTGACACCTGCAGCGAGCAGCACTTGGGAGTGTCCAAGCAGCAAGTGAGAGCACTTTACCATTCCAGAAAGACAGGGAGGAAAGCAGGGGAGCCCTTAAAATGTAACAAAAAATCATACTGAGACAGAGAGGTGCAATTAAAAGTGGCTGGCACTGAAGGAGAATCTTTTTCTCCATTTTAATTCCTGAAGTACTGAGGAAGTATAAAGAGCACCTGCATTTGCATATGTAAAGCACAAGGTACCATTTGCTTTTCAAGCAAAGGGATGCCAGGGACTATGGTGTGCCCTCTTGCTGCTCCTGCCATAGTGTGCTGTCTGGCATTATATTTTCAAATAGATTTCAATATTCAACAGCAGGAGCTTTCATTGTAACCTTTGCAACCCTAATGATATGGCAGATTATTTTTTTCCTCCTCCCTTCCTCGTTACACGAAGCAGCACTGTAATGTTCTAGCTGCTTTCCCAATCCTCGGAGAGATATGGTCCCTGCCCATAATTTTTTGAGACTAACATGTAAGTAGAGGTCATCAGCAGGAAACTACTCACAAGTCATTTTTATACAAACAGTAAATCTCCCTGAATTCGATATGAGGGAAAACAGATTTACACACACAGACCATACAGTGATTATATAAAGGTTAGTATTTTTGCATAACATTTTGCAGGCACAAATGGAGAAGCAAAGAGGTGCATGGTAGGGTTCACATGGCCCATAGCATATGAACTCTTCTGGTATGGAGAGGAAATTGGTCCAGATATGCCTGGCCTACAAGAATATATGGGGAAGGGAGGCAACAGTTCCCAGTGTAACATGACAACACAAGTTCTTCAATGGTGAAAAAGTATTTAGGTTTCTAACACAATTCCTTTATTCATTTTGGGAAATGAGTGGTTTAATGTCAGCTGCTTGAGAAAAGCAAAGAATAGTGGAAAACAATAAAAAAGATAGTAAAAGTAATTGTCAGCTCAAAAGTAGAAGACTAGTGTTCAGTTTTCATGAAACATACCAAGGAAAGTTAGCATCACATGGCAAAAAAACATCGGAAGAGTGCCAATATCTGAGGAAAAGAGCAAGTTAAACTAGAGTGTGACAATATTAATGCAGCTCAGTGGAGATTGTTCAGTGTGCAGCTGAATGACTGTTCTGCTGAAAGTTAGGTGAAAACAAAACTTCTCTTAAAAACAGCAAAGGAAATTGAAGTGCAAAAAAAAAAAAAAAAAATCCACCAGTAGGATGAGATAAAACTAGGGGCATATCTCTCCCATTTCCCATAGGGGCATTTCTCAGACCAAATCACAGACACAGATTGTCCTTCTTCCTATTAGAAGCCCATCTGTGTTACCTGGATTTAAGTCTAATATGGAAGGACATGAATCAGTGCATGCCAGAGCATAAATGAGGGCACACAAGAGATCAGAGAACTGTGTCTATGGTCAAGTTCATGTGTGTGAGAGCTGGTACAGGTACAGATGCATAAGCAGCATACATGCTACTTCAAGTGCTTCACTTGGCAAATGAACTCTGTAATATTCCCCTTGAAACTGGCGGCTCCCGGGTGTTTAACGAATGGTTGGTCATTTAATGGCCCGAGGCAAAGCCAAGGAAGGTTAACACACTGACAAAGCAGACATTAACTATGATAACAACTGTTTTCATGGAGGATTATTGCTATTATAAACCTTACTCAACATCATAATGCCAACAATCATTCCCTACTTTTTCCCTTATCATTCAACGATTATGTGAATCTATGAAATAAAGTTAGTGTCTTCTGTGATAGAGCAGAGCAAACAGACAAAATCTCAGGCCTTCAACTTTTAATAAACACTTTTCTGTTTGTTTGAGCACAGGAAGTATTGGACTTTGGTTAGCAAATGTACTAGCACAAGGAGACTCAAGCAAAACTCCACAAGCACCATTTATTCAGGAGTAAGGAAAGGGAGAGAACTGTCTCTACCGGAAAATTTAGTTAGCACAGCAAGCACAACCTTTCGTCAAGAGAGAGTGGAACGACCACCAGCTAGAGATGCCTACTGAAGCATTTGTTGTGGCAATGTAGAAACTGGAGACCACCATAGAACTGAGCTGGTCCACACCTTGACTGAAACTGCAAAGAAAAAGTGTTAATGCCATCACCTGTCATATGTCAGACCAAGGTACTGCAGTTCATGCATCATCTATGAGGTGTTCCAAAGAAAGTTGTAAAGAATTTGGATTAGAGTCTCATTCAGAGCCTTGTTTCAGACTATCAGCTATAGAAACAACATTGGGATTTTCTAAAGTATCCATTTTCAACTTTTTTTCTGTGTACAGATCCCTCCAAATTTTCCAGTGGGAGTGTGGATTCCAGCATAGTGAACACGCTTCCTGTCAAACACTCACTTTCTGTTACATTTCGTTTGTTTTATAGACCAATGGGTCTATGCAGGGGGGATGCATTTCAGGGTTACCAAGTACTGCCCACTTAAATGTTACTTTGCTTTGGAGACATGTGAAACATATTGCCTCAAGGAAAATATATATAGCCTTATTTTGTATCTCCTCATGCATAAGACGCACTTGACACTTGAAACAACGCCCCAGTAAGGAAAAAAGCCACTGTATGGAATTTGCTTGGAGGATGCAGGGAAAACATCCAACCAAAGAGCCTATTCAAGATAGAAACCAACAATCAAAAGCTACAGATGCTAATGAGGTGCCACTATGGAATCATGTCATGATATTCAGAAATGACAACAAAAGGGATGATTTTTGTCTAGCAATTAAGATAAGGTATCATACTCATTGCTCTTCTCTCAAGAAGATTCAAGAGGCCCAGGAACAGTTGGGCCACTGAGGGCTCAAGAAGATAAGTCTAATTAAAATCCTCAGCGCAGAGATCAGCGACCTAACAATGCTCGATCTTGTCAGCTCTGCCACATCAGTTTCCATCTACTCATGAAAGGCCACAAGGGAAGTGGAATGGATGGATAGAGTCTGGCCATAGATTTGTTTTACAGGATTGAGGGAGGGAAAGGAGAACATACAGTATCATCCATACACTGGAAATGAAACAATCACTGAAACTTACAGTATCTAAATCTCAATTAGGCTCTGAAGTTTAAAAATGAAAAAGACCAAGATCAGATGGCTGAAGCATTTGTATCCAACCCATATGATAAATGTGTTTAATAATAGTTGTACTTTAAACTTTGCTATCTCCTTCCACTTTAAGATCTCAAAAGACTTTGCAAGCTTTAGAAATAAAGCCTCATAATACCTCTGCAAGGTCAGCACTATTATTCTCATTTGTAAAAGTGAAATAACTTGGCCAAGGTCACATGCAGGGAGTCGGTGGCAGAGCTGGGAATAAAACCTATCTTTTTTGGCTCTGAGCTATGTATATTTAAGGTAATCTGCAAAGCAAAAATACTTGGATATGTGCCTATATTTTTTTTTTTCATTTTTATGATGAATAAAGGAGGTCTGAAGATTTTTCTAAGAGTTTATATAAACTGGCCTGAAGGACAACAGTGGTACTTCAAACAGGAATGATGCTACAGATTTAATTTTCAAGTACTTTGAAATCTGCAGGGGAAAAAAAAAAGTGCTAAATTAAGTGGTGGTTAATAAATAACAATAATAATAATAATAATCTTCTTTATCACTAGCAGAGCAAGTCTCTATGTGAACAGCATATTTGAGAGTAAAAGTAATTGTATCAGAGGCATCCATCTCATTTATGGCTATGTCACAGTGGTACAATTATAATTATTTCACTATAGTTCTACCAGTTCATTTCCTTGTGTAAAATAAGCCCTAAGGGATTCTTTTCCTGCTTTCGTTTGGCCTCTGCAATGTATATTCTTTTTACCCCAGACATCCTTTGATGAGTTGAAAATTCAGAAAACAACTGCATTCCAGAAGACCCGGTGGCACATCTACAGAAAGCGTTAAGTTGTTGTCACCCTGCCTCTCTGGATAACCTGAGGAGCTGCTTTTTTAAAAAAAGTGAGGAGAAAGGATCTGCAAGGGCACTGAACCAAGCAGGAAGCCATCAGTTTCCCAGGGAAATAAATGGAAAATCCTCAAAACCCCAAAATCTTTCCTTTTGCCTTCAACAGAGTGAATTGCATGAACGACAGCTGCTTGGGTGATCAAACATTCTGAAAACCAGTAGGCTCTGTAGGCTCCAACGCGCTTTACTTTTCCACATCAGATGAAAACTCAAAGCGTACCCACTTAAACAGGTGTCATACTTCATACCAGACACCTAAATTGGACTGCTGAAGAGGAAAATCCTACCTTGTGAACCTGTAATGTCATTCACAGAACAGCCACCTCATCACCCAGAAATTTTCACCTACTGGAGAGTTCTGACCATATTCAGTGGAGGAAATCTAACAAAGTGGTATGATATACCTCTATCCCTACCTCTAGCTTCTATTTCATGGCTTACCTGCCTCCAGTACATCTGGCCTCAGGTGACTATTAAGAAATACAGCCACTATACTGCATGAACCATGGCTGCTCAGGTGATTAACTACATTCCCACAGTGAAGGAAGCCTCCTTGACTGTGCCTTTATTTTTATGCAAGGGAAAGTTGAAGATTGGTGGGAAGGTAGCAAAATAACAACTCTGGGAAAAAAAAAACAACAAAAAAACAAAAAAACCACTGCAGCTTAGATCTTTATATTCATACGTTCAGACTTCAGCAATCACACTTCTGCTGTACAGTTCTGCATCTGTAATTGCACACTGTGTCTTTCCATGTGATTTGCAGAGCTTTGCATTGTTAATGCTCACCTAATAATAAAAAATGGCTACAAAAATCCCCCGAGAAGCCTTGTTACAGGAGCTTGCTAAGACTGCTGGCAAAACATTTCCCATGAATTTCTGAGGCTAGACAGAGGCACGTACATGTTTTCTGAAACGAAGGTTAAAAAAAAAGGACTTACTCCTTTAGGATATCCATGTCATCCCAGTGATCTCTGCTAGGTGACTGCATTTTAAGCACATAGTTGAGACAGTAGGAATTAGAAATAGTCTAGAAAGTTGACATACTTGAAACACAAGTAAGAAAGGAACAAAGTGCATCCAGTTTACAGGTGCTGCCTAGGTAAGATCGCTGGCACCATTAGCAAAAGTTGCATCTCAGAACCTTTGGCACCATCACCATGAAGGCACAGCACTCACAAATGCCATCCAAGAGAGAAAATGTTGTGGGCAGCCTGCCTTGGAAGGGTTGGAAGCTCAATGTATCTACTCCACATGCTTCCACACTGTTGGCACAAGACACATAGGGAGTGCAGACAAACAAGTAGACAGTTGCAAGCAAATAGAATGGAAGTGTGCAAACTGGTCCTTGGATGGGGAAACTTACTACTAATGGAAACATCATTGCCAAGTGCTGCAGACTGCACAGTCAGAGTACCTGTACTTCAGGTGTTTGAGGAGCTAGTAACTGGATCACTGTTACTCTCTTATTAGCTATATCTCCAACAATGTAGGAAGAATGACAGGTTTTTTTTAAGGTTATTACCAACATGTTTGACCATAACAGAGCTATTAACAATGCCTCGATTCTGCCTTATTCTGCCTGCTATAGTAGAAGATCACGTTCGTGAGCTCCTAAGAAATCTGAACATACACAAGCCCATGGGGCCTGATGAGATCCACCCACAGGTCCTGAGGGAACTGGCAGATGAAGTTGCTAAACAACTGTGCATCATATTTGAAAGGTCATGGCAGACTGGTGAAGTTCCTGCTGACTGCAGAAGGGCAAACATAACACCCATCTTCAAGAAGGGAAAAAAGGATGACCCTGAGAACTACAGACCAGTCAGTCTCACCTCTGTGCCTGGCAAGATCATGGAGCAGATCCTGCTGAAAGCTCTGCTAAGGCAAATACAAAACAAAGCAGAAGTGATTGGTGGTAACCAGCATGGCTTCACCAAGGGCAGATCTTACCTGACAAATTTAGTGGCTTTTTATGATGAAGTCACAGCGACAGTGGACAAGGGAAGGGCAACTGATGTCATCTACCTGGACCTGAGTAAGGCATTTGACTCTGTCCCACATGACATCCTGGTCAC
>WBNM01017722.1:0-13079 GCA_013399055.1 Ramphastos sulfuratus | reverse complement strand
TGATCTCAGCCTAAGGAGGGAGAAGCCCAGCCCTGGGCTTTCCCAGGGTACCATATAACCTGTGCTTGTGTACTGAAGCATGTCTGAAGTTTAGTCTAAATGTGTTGAACAATGTTGCTGTTGGTTCAGAATAATGTGATGTCCTATTAAAAAAAAGAAAACCAAAACATTTGTTGGGTTGCCAAATCTGTTGTCAAAGCACATTGTGTAGACTTTGTGACGTGGTGATCTGTACTAATAGTGCAATATTTAATAGTAATAAAGTAAGCTAATACACTATGAAACAAGTGAGTACATTATCTATTGTGCTGCAGACACGAGACACAGCTCTGGGGAGATGGGAAGGTGTGATTTTGGAATACCCTGTCCAGTTTTTGGGCCCCTCTGGACCTCAGGGAACTGCTTGAAAGAATCCAGAGCCACAAAGATGCTGAAGGGAGTGGAACGTCTCCCTGCTGAGGAAAGGCTGAGGGAGCTGGGGCTCTTTGGGCTGGAGAAGAGGAGGCTGAAGGGTGACCTCATTCATGGTGATAAAGATGTGAAGGACAGTGTTGGGAGGATGGAGCCAGGCTCTGCTCATTGATGCTCAATGACAGGACAAGGGTCACCAGGTGCAAGCTGGAGCAGAGGAGGTTCCACCTGAACATAAGGAAAAACATTTTCCCCATGAGAGTGACAGAGGCCTGGACAGAGATCCTGTGTGAACTGCTCTACGTGATCCTGTCCTGGCAGAGGGCTGGACTGGATGATCTTTTGAGGTCCCTTGCAACCCCCAACATTCTGTGATTCTGTGTAATAGTCTCAAGGATACAAGCTCTAAACAACTAGCCTACAAAGCTGTTTATCCTTATGTTTTCTTTTGCTTGGACTCCACTCATGATTGTTTTGTTAGTGAAGAAAAATCTAGACTACATTCAAATCTCTATTACATCTTTAAGGGATCATCTTCTTTGACTTGTGGTAGTGCTTTTCAGGATAGCTCAGCCACATGAGGTTTAACTACCCACTTTCCAGTACATCTAACAGACATTCAATGTGTTCCTACTTCAACACCTACTTCTCTGAGCAGTGTAGTCATTGCTTTTTAGACTCTTTGCAACATATTTGCAATATGGTGAAAGCACCATAAAATACTACAAACCAGCTATAAAACAGGCCTCTGCCAAGCACTCTTCTCTTCACAGTGAAAACAACAACCATTAGTCCTTGAGTACAGATTGTGCTAATTCAGGTTTTACCTAAAAAGAAGTACAGCCACAAATTGGAAAAGTAAATTCTTGGCCTACTTCTTTTATTACTTTTTTTCCCCCCTAAGAATCTTGCTGCTGACTTCCATGGAATCAGTCAGTAGCAATATTCTTAGAAAATAAGAATTTTAGTCTTTTTAGTCTTCTTAGTCTTTTGACTGCAGGAATGATATGTCTATCCTACTGCCTTGCTTCATTGAAGAACCAGGATATATTTAGNTACAGTACTCCATAGTACTCCACCAGTTCACCATTAGAAAGTAGGATATGTTAGTTAAGCCTGGCTGCACTGCTACTTAACTTAATCTTTTTTACTAGCAGATGTACTCAAAGTAGTGAGGTGGAAGTATGCCCCTCTGCTTGCTCAAGATTACTTCTACTTCTTGCAGTAATTACCCAATCTCTTTATAAACTAGCTTAGCACGTTTACAAATACCTTACACCATCCTGAAAGAAGGTTGGAGAGAGACTACTGTTGATCTCTTCTCCCAGGTAACCAGTGACAGGACAAGAGGAAATGGGTGTGAGTTGTTCCACGAGAGGTTTAGATTGGACATTAGGAAAACTTCTTTCCTGAGAGAGTGGTAAGGAGTTCGAACAGGCTGCCCAGGGAGGTGGTGGAGTCACCATCCCTGGAGGGGTTCAAGAAGCCATGGATTTGGTGCTTCCAGATATATTTTAGTGGTCATGGTACTCAGGTTCTGGTTGAACTTGATCTTGGAGGTCTTTCCCAGCCTTGGTGACTCTATGATTCAATGAGTGTACCAGTGTGTAACATTGAAATTCACCATGTTCTGATTGTGTGGTTATTTCTGCTACTTTCATTAAGCAACACTTAAGATGAAGGATTTTTTTTTTTTTTTTCTTCATATACTATTTCAATATTCACTCCTGA
Source organism: Ramphastos sulfuratus (assembly GCA_013399055.1). Taxonomy (NCBI): domain Eukaryota; kingdom Metazoa; phylum Chordata; class Aves; order Piciformes; family Ramphastidae; genus Ramphastos; species Ramphastos sulfuratus. Next base: position 10,937 of record WBNM01017722.1, on the reverse strand, counting down.
TGGGATTCTTTTTCTTCAGGAAACATGCCATCTTGTATCAGTGTGACTTTATTGTCTGAACAATTCTGAATCATCAGGGCTCTTGTAAATATGATCACAGATATCTGTAGTTCTTTTTCCTTGCTTATGTGTTGTAATGAATTAGTCAGCTTGGGTCAGCATCACAATGATCAGACCTCTGATGCACTTTGGACTTCAAGAAGGCATACAGTGGGGCTGGCAAGAGAAAAAGATCTCCTTTGCCTTCTTTTTACTGCTACCACTTCCTTGCCTCATGAGGAATTAATTAGATATGGAGAGATGGTAGGACTGGAAAGAATTTGAGGGATGCTGAATTTTTTTTCTTCTCTTACCCTTTGATGTTATAAAGACATTCGTAGTCTGTATTGAACCTTGCTCTCCCTTGCTGACTTCCAGGTCATAATATAGAATCATAGAATGGTAAGGTTGGAAGGGACCTCAAGGTTCATCTAGTTCCAACCCCCTGCCATAGGCAGGGACACCTCCCACTAGTACAGGTCACTCAAGGCCTCCTCCAACCTGGCCTTGAACACCTCCAGGGAGGGAGCAAACTATAAGCTGAGTTCCTGTTATTTTTGCTCACTTCCTTGGTTCTTGTCTTTCCACCAAAGGTCTCTAGTGCTCTCTTTGCAGAATTTCTGTTCAAACACCTTTTCTCTGTCTGCAGTGAATTACAATTTTTCTCCTTTACATTTGCTGAACTAGCAGATTAAGCTTACCTGGCTTGCCATATAGCATTAGGTATCTGGTAAAACCAGTTGCCAAAACTCATTCTGTGGTCACTGGAGAGAGATAATTACCTCTAGAGGCTGATTCATCCTGCCCAAAGTTAAGGGCAGAATTAATTTGTCTAAATATATGTACTTCTACCAGTAAAGATGCCCTTGGATACCCAAGGACATATTTGCAGTAGAATGTAATTTGTGTTGGCTTGGCATTTGAACTTGATTTTAAGGTCTCTTGCAAGCAAAACAGCAGATATGGTTGTCTCCATGCATTGTGATTTGGTTCACATTTCAGAGTATTACTGAATCACAGAATGCTAGGGTTTGGAAGGGACCTCTGGAGATCATCTAGTTCCAACACTTGCCAAAGCAGAATCACCTAGGGCAGGCACAGGAACACATCCAGGCAGGTTTTGAAAGTCTCCAGAGAAGGAGACTGAATAGAATATGAACTGAATTCCTTTCAGAAGAAACCAAAAAAACAAAGCTGGTCTCTGGGAATTCACTTAATTGTCTCCAACACCTGGACCCTTAGACTTTATTCACAAGACCAGACTTGAGTTCAAATCAGCCTGAATTTCTTCTCATCTAACCCACATCTAGATAGATCTAAATTAGCAGTATCAGTTGATTGCAGACAAAGTGAAGCACTTGATGCATTGACAGAAGTTAGCTGCCTGAGTCCAGAGAGTAACTTAAACAGCAGAATTTAGAGCAGGAGACTTTGGGCATTTATATTTTAAAATAAATAGATGGGTAGATAGATACACAGACACACAAATAGATAGAAAGATAGATCAATCTCTAACATAAGCATCTTCTGCTTCTGAGAATGCCTAAAGGTGCCACAACTGTGTTTGGGCTGAGTATATAAGGGCATACCTGGGCCACCTGGGATTCCCCAACCCCAAACCTGTGTCTCTTAAGAACCTCATACTATGAGCACACCTAACATACTGCCAGCATGAAATGCAGCAATTCTAGCTGCTGCCATTCATATCATAACCAGAAGACAACTCCTTTTTATATGTGTCCCTACATGTGTAAGAAGCTTGAGCAGCACCCTACAAAGGATGAATTGCAAAATTGTGATCTTAATGCTCTGTTTTCCTGCCACTGGCCCTCTACACACAACTTACCTGAAGATAGTAATTGCATTACCTGAAAAGGTTTTGTATACAAAGAGCAGGGAGGTGTAAGCATTTTAGAGGTCAGGTGGCCTGTAGTGCATTTTGTTTTTCTCTGTCTCATATACTCCCCTTTGCACAAGCTGCTTCACGTTGAAGGTCACCTTGAATGTTAAATATTCTCAACAGAACCCCAAACAAGCCCATGTGAGCTGCCCTCAGGTACACGGAGGCAGAGCTTTGGTAAATGCCCATTCTGAAATGCCCTTCACAATAACTAACTGCTAATAAATAACTAACTACTGTGTGCAGTTCTGGAGCCCCCAGCACAGGAAGGACATGGAAGTGTTGGAGTGGGTCCAGAGGAGGGCCACAAAGATGCTCAGAGAGCTGCAGCAGCTCTGCTATGAGGACAGGCTGAGAGAGTTGGGGCTCTGCAGCCTGGAGAAGAGGCGGCTTCCAGGAGACCTTAGAGTAACCTTCCAGTATCTGAAGGGGGCTACAGGAAGGCTGGGGAGGGACTACTGACAAGGTCTTGTAATGACAGGACTTGGGGCAATGGGTTTAAACTGGCAGAGGGAAGATTTAGACTGGNCCTTTGGACACAGGATAGCCAATCAAATGGCAGTTAGCCAAGACTGACCGTATCAGGTGAAGCCATAGGCTTGCTTTACCCTTTTCAGGGCAGAGCACAGCCTTGCACAAGGCAACTATGTGTACCTTGTTTATCTAAGGATCTGGGCAGGCCACATACCCCAGACTTAGTGGCTCCAGATTCTTTGTTCTCTTTCCCACGGTTGCTCTCCCCAAAACACAAGGAGGGAGAGCAGACAAACATGTCTGAGCAAGCCAGGACATGTACAAGCCTATTTTGGCTTCCTTAGGCCCACCACGACTGGATGATCCCTTCCAACCCTGACTGATTCGATGATTCTATGACATGGGAGGACACTGATTTTAATGAAGTGTTCATGTTCCATGCAAATGCTTGACACACAGGGAGAATTTAATGTAACTCAGCAATAATTATTTCACTGACTTTTTGTCTGGAAGATTAAGCTCCACTGCTTTCCTGAGTGAATTTTTAGGAGTTTTTTTAACTATTTTTCCAATTTACCACATAACATCAGACCTGTAAGCAGTTTCTATTTTGTATAGCAAGTAAAAGTTAGCAGAAACTAAAAATGTTATGTGTCTACCTGCTTGAAATAAAACCAAAGGGATGCTTCACTTACTGCTTTCAAAAGTTTACAAAAATAAGGANCTGTGATTCTATGATTTTAAGGCAGATTCTAGGATGGACACAGGCCATTTACCAGCACTTTTAACTCAGTAGTCCTAGCTAGTAATCAAGATCATTGACACTGTGTGAGAATGGATTCCTTCCAACCCCACTTCAGTGATGATGTATGGTGATTGCTGAGTAATGAAGCAGTGGCCAGTGCAAAATGCTGGTGGAACCACAGCTGTATTTCTCACAGGATGCTTTTGTTGCATCACTTCACTCCCATTCAGGCAATGACAACTGGCTTCAGCTGCCTGTTTGTGCATTTATTCCACAACTGTGGCTGCTATTCATCTGCAATTTGTTCATTACTAATCTGTAAATCCCCAACCCCTTTTCCTTCTGGTCCATCTACAAGACTTCCCAAATGTGCACACATGGTTAGACCTAGTGGTAAAGTGGGCAGGTTCTTCACAGCAAAGTTTTTAGTGCTTCAAAAGCATTAATGTGCACGGCTAAGGCAGCAGATATTTATTAGTGCTACTCCTGCCATTAGTGTTAAATTAGATTTGGAGGGGGGAAAGGGATGAAACTAGGCTCACTAGAGATAAGCCTGGGGGTAGCACATCACTGTTTGCTGAGTGTTCTAGCAGGGTCTTTTGTTCTGCCATTCCATTGGGGCTGGGGTCCGGGGAGACAGTGCTAAGCAACAGCAAGACATAAGGGGTATGGATTGGTTAGATATCATGAAAGAGTCTGGGAGCCGTCAGATAGGAATTAGACCTTTGCCCCATAAAAAAAAGGTGGCCCACTAACAAGGTGACCAACTGAAAGGCATCTGCATGAATGCAGACAAAACCAGGAGGAGCTGGAAGCCCTTGTACCACCAGAAAGCTGTTAGTGGCCATCACAGAAACGTGGTGGGATGATTGACACAGCTGGGATGCTGCATTGGGTGGCTATAAACTCTTTGGAAGGGATAGGCCAGGAGGGAGAGGTGGTGGAGTGGCCCTGTGTGTTGCAGAGTGTTTTGATTGTTTTAAGCTTAATTATGGTGGTGGTTGGGTTGAATGTTTGTGGATAAGAATTAGAAGTCAACAAAGCAGATATCACAATGGGAGTCTTACAGGCAGGCAAACCAGGATCAAGAGGCAGAGAAAGTATTATATGTCAGAATCACTACCACCTGTTCTCCTGGAAGACTTCAGCTTACCACCAGGGTAGGTTTAAGTTTGATATTAGGAAAAACTTCTTCCCCAAAACAGTGTGTAACCATCAGGAAACAGGCTACCCAGGGAAGTGGTGGGCTCACCATCCCTGGAGAGACTTAAAAGTCATACAGATGTGGTGCTGAGGGACATGATGTAGTGGTGACTTGGGAGTGCTAGGTTGATGGTTTGACTTGTCTCTGCTGTGGCAAGTGCAGCATCATTCTGAAATTCACAACTTGAAAGCTGCCACAAGGGAGATTGGACAGTGCCAAGTAAGTCTCCTTTGTAGGACAGAAGCAGACATGTATGAAAGAAACAACAAGCTGTAATCCAGGGCTCCTTATTTCCCTCTTCTGCTGAGAGCAGCACAACAGCAGTCATGTCTGTCCTCGTGGTAGGAGCATTTGTGTCTTGTGTACCTGGTTGCTAAGATTCTCAAAACAATCAACTGTATAGCACTGAAGAGGACATTGATGGTACTGTAGAGGTGTTAAAAGACAGGCAGTGGTTGCTTCTGCCTTCTTTCAAATAGGGTCTGTCTTCAGTGCACGAAAAGATTTTTATCTGCTGGAGCACCTGTCTAGAAGCATTTAAAGTCCTGTTGTGAGGCACAGCACGTGTGTTTAGTACAGACAATAAAGAAGAGAGAAGTGCAAGGGATTAGATATAGAGATGGGTAAAGAGGAGAGGGTCCATCCTCAAAAGGTACTTTGCACCTCCTGTCATTTGTTGTCAATAGAAGTTCTCTCACTGGGTTTGAGAGACTAACTAGAAGAGGAGATTGAGTGCTGTAAGAGCTGATCTAGATGAGATTCCATCTTCATGCTCTGAAATTTCGCTGCGGTCTGAAGGATCACTCTTCTCTTGGAAAAGCTCTTGACTTTTTAAAGTGTTTATGATTTTTGTTTGCAATAGCCACAGTGCACAAAACTGGAAGACACCAGTTCTGACTTTACACAACCCATAATTATGCTAAAGGAAAGCATAACCACTCACTTCTTGTTCTTAGTTCAAAGAAAAAAAATTAAAAAAACCAACAAACCAACCTTGGAATCTGTAATCCATCTAATTCACATTTTAAAGCAGTTAATACTGACTTGGGCATGTTTTCAGCTTGGCACCTGTCTTTACAAGTGCCTGGAAACTCTTTTCCCAGGTCCATTCTAGAAAGGCTGTAGGGGTATTTTGGGGGCTGTGAATTGATGTGTTCTGATGTGTGGCCTTGTGAGGAATAAACTGCCCAGCTGACTTGTGATAGAATTGGCTTCTAGTCCTGACTGTGTCAGGAATAAACTGCCCAGCTGACTTGTGATAGAATTGGCTTCTAGTCCTGACTGTGTCACTGTCTTGTTTGGTGGCTGTGGAGAGTGACTTGATGACTCTGTGACTCTGTTTTCCCACCTTTAAAGCAAGGGTGCTGCTTTTATTTCCTTCGTAGAATGCTTTGAGATCTGCTTTATCCCCATTACAAATAGCGGTCATCTATATTCTTCTTTTAAAACCATGGGAAACTCTGAATCTGTGAATCCAGCAGAGTCCCTGCCACCGGTGGGGGTCCCTAAAATTATTCAGAATTCATAGCTGTGAGAGAGTGGCTGTTGTGCAGCTCCAGAGATGTGACTGCAGGTTCCACAGGTACACACAAGCTCATTCTGAGCCCTGGCACCGCTAACAGGGTAGCCGTGGTACTGTGGAGCTCAGCATGTGCTGCTGGCTGCACCCAAGTAGTTCAGCAGGTGCTGGGGTGATGGGCTCACACTGAGCTCCACACTGCTGCAGTGATGACATTGCCAGTATCTCTCCTAGTTAATTTAAAGCTATCTCAAGTATGTCTGCACAAGCTGCAGTCAGGCAGTGACGGCAGTATAAAAATACACTCTACAGGAGACCACAGGCAGGCAGACCTCTAGAGAAGGCATCTTGGTTACATTTGCAATCAGGCATGGGATGCCAGCATCATTTCAAATTTACCTTGGTTTAGCATTCTTCATACCATGCAATACAGCCCTCCTCTCAAAGTAAAGGAAGGTTTTGTTAGTTCTCTTCACCTGCCAGGAATGGTGCTCGTGCTAAAAATAGGAATTAAAATGCCTCCATTCTCCATTTACTTGCCACTTTATCCTGATATAGAATCATAGAATGGTAAGGTTGGAAGGGACCTCAAGGATCATCTAGTTCCAACCCCCTGCCATAGCCAGGGACACCTCCCACTAGGACAGGTCACTCAAGGCCTCCTCCAACCTGGCCTTGAACACCTCCAGGAAGGGAGCATCCACAACCTCCCTGGGCAACCTGTGCCAGTGCCTCACCACCCTCACTGCAAACAACTTCCTCCTAACATCCAGTTTCAATCTCCCCTCTGCTGGTTTAAACCCATATAACTCTCAACTACCTACTTTTCTGGTTTAAAACATGGAGGAAGCTTTAAGATTGTGACAGTAATGCTGAGAGGTAGGTAGCACTCTCCTGTTTTGAGAGAAAGAGAGAAATCAAGGCAGAGAAAAAGTTATCTATCATGAACTAAACATCCTTAGGGATGCCAGTGGCGTTGAACCACCTGGGCTACATCAGTTAATAAGTAACTCACTGACTACCAACTGCATATTAATCATTTTTTGGCCAGATCCACTCTTTTTGTACACCTTAAAATGCTGCTTGTAACAGAAGTCTTAAGTACATCTTAAAACAACGCAGCAAATTAATAACAAATTAAGTAATTCAGTCCTCCATAAATTGTATGGTGCAAAGTATCCCCTTAGGATGTGTCAGATAAATACAATGTGTTAGAAGTGATTCTGAGTGATGGCATCTTAAAAAAATAAAGGAGTCATGATCACATTTTTTGTATTGGAGTCTTCTCATCTTAACAGATTTAGGTTATTTGGCCCTAAATTCAAGTGCTTGTGGGAAAGGTGTCCACTGAAAAGATTTGATTTTTCAGTCCTGTAAGCCCTGCTAAGTATCAATTCATTTGGCAAAACATTCTCACAGCAAACATTGTGCCACTTTCAACGCTGTTTGATGGCTGATTCCTCAAAGATCTATTCTGAGTGCAGAGAGGAGCCACATGATTCATTCAGCTTGTGCATATCTATTTTATCTCGATGGAAGGATTATATATGGAGGAATAAAGGTTTGTTAAACAAAGTATCATTAATCACCCTGTCCGGAAACGTAGACTTTGCAGGAGCGTGCTGCAATTTGCATCCCTTTTTTGCTGTGCCATGCTAGCACTGCTGGTAAGAAATAATAAACCTGTGCTTATGAAAAGGACAGGTTTAAGATGAAAATAATTCTCTCTGAGAACGGGGAGAATGCTACAGGATCCCTGTTGTCTGCACTCGTTCAACGGCAGAAACCCTGTATTTGCAATAAATTCCTTTTGCTCTGGATGAGTTCTGCATTTTCAATGAGGTTAACTTGGCAACATTCTAGTTGATTTTAATAAAAATAGCTGCTTTGAGGACGGGGAGCTGAGGTTGCCAAATTTACAGCTGCCTTGCACAATTACTCTTACACCTCCTTCAGGGCTACTTAGAACCAGTAAGCAAATTAAGTGTATCGATTGCAATTTTGTTGGACTAACCCTTTTTTTCTTCAGGAATAAACTTGATTCCTTTCAGTATGTGTCTGCTCAGAGTGATCTCTTTTCTTTTCAGCCATAACACAAAGACAACATCATGGCTGGATCCACGACTTGCGAAAAAGGCTAAACCTCCAGAAGAGTGCAAAGAAAATGGTAGGTTATTAAGTTTTCCTTGCTGCTCAGAGGGGATTTGCCTCTGTGTGTGTGTGTGTGTGTGTGTGTCTCAGTGCTTACAAAAATCAGGCATTTGGGGGGAATGACGAAAGGTGTTTAATTGCTGCTTTGGTTAGAAGCCATAAGTGATACCAGTTCTCAGCGTGCCATGTGTTTCTGCTTTTTATTCTCCTTTCTGATGCCTTCCAAAGCTGAGGATCACAAGTGTGTTTTCTGCCTGTTGTGTGTGTGACTCGGGGACTGACCCTCTCCCTCATCTCCTACAGAGAACTTTGGTCTGCAGCACAGAATCCCTTTTCAGGTTCTGAGCTTTTTAATCTACAGGCGATTCCATGCATAAGGGAAAGTAGCAGCACCGTGGGAATATGAATATTGTTTGATTTGTATTTAAAGGTACAGTGCTATGCTATTTGGAAGGCAATTTAAAGAAAATAGTGTCTGATAAAAGAGGGTGTGGGAGGGAGGAAAGAGATCAGTGTCTGTCAGAGTTCAGGGCTGGATTTGGTGGGGGGGGGTACTGCGTTGTTAATGGATTACAAATTAAAAGCATAATTACTGGTGAGGGTGCTTAAAGGAGCTGTAGCTGTTGTGTAGGAGAGATGACTGCTGACATTCAGAGATCTGAAATAATAGAGGTGATCTTCAACTGTCTTATATGCATTCAGTATAATTTCTACTTTTGCTCTCTAAAGTTTCAGTTATCAAAATCATTTAATAAACCTGAAGTAAAAAATGTATTTTAACAAAGCTTTTTTTTCTGAGGAGGTTTTGAGTTGGTTTGGTTTTTATTTTTTTCCCCCCTGATTTTATAGTTCATTGTCAATTTAATTAGCTAGTTAAAAAGTAATGGTTTCTAAAAGACTTCTGCTTATTATTGTGAGATACAGAGGACCAAATGCATGCTATGTGCATTAATTCTGTGCATTTTAAAGTATTTAAAGTGTATTAATAGGATTTCATGTACTGTGTCTGTCTGCATTTTCCTAATTGCATTGATTTAGTTAATGTAAATGCTATAAACAGAAAGAAATCTCAGTTGCATTTGGGGCTGATAAGGAGGTCACTGAGGAGTTGCTGGCTCCATGAAATACAGGGTCAGTGGTTTGGTAAAGACTGTTCCTGTGGGGGTTTTGTGGGTTTGGTTTTTATGGTTTTTGTTGTGGCTTTTTTTGGGGGTTTTTTTTTGGGCTTTTTTGGTAAATGGCTTCATTTTGAGACATTGCAAAAATCCCTTCCTCATTTCAGCAGTAATTCTGACGTTCTCTTCTGACATCAGAAATTACATGTCTGAGCAATTTGGTGATGCTTATTCTGGCACTGACAGCACTACCTCCAGAGTAAATTCTACAGTGAGGACAACAGAAATGTCTTACTGAAACAAAACAAGGGCACAGGAGTTTCCCATCCTAAATCCTTCAGATCACTTATAAGAAACTATATCTTTGCCTGCTCCACAGGGAGTAATAGTGGGAAAAGCAGAAGAAAAATCCACCAAATATCTATGGAGCAGCGTATCAGAGAGTTGCTTGCAGGAAATGTGTTTTCCTTTCTCTCTTTTCTGTTAGCTGCTGTACACTGAGATCACAACAGGCACTGAAATATTAAAATATAAAAATACCTGAAACAATTTTAGACTAAGATGAGTGCATTAAAGAAACAGCATTATTTTGCAGCTATTAACTACAGGATTGTGGAATTACTCCAGTATGCTGGGTCATGTTGTTCTTTTAAGGGTTGTTCAGCTCATTAATGCAAAGTACTTGAAGTGAAGCATAAAAGACTTTAGGGAGAGATTTTCTGTTCTTACAGAGATTGTTCTTGCAACATTCTCTTTCTTTTTTTTTCTTTCTTTCCTAAGGTTCTTTGGTTGCTCAAAAATGTGGGCTGGGTTGTGTTTTGTTTTTTTTTTTTTAAGGGGGGTTGGTTGGTTGGGTGGGTTTTAATCAAACACCTGCAGAAGAAAGAGAAAAAAAAATATCACTTCTTAAAAAAAATCACTCACTGTACCTTGCCACTGAGGTCCAACACCAGGAAATTCGTTACAGTACTCAGGGCTTTTGGAATTTTTGTTTAACGGTGATGTCAGAACAAGGCTTAATTTCACACGCGTCTCAGCTAGGGCTTGGGAGATGGGGTTGGTGCCAACTCTCTTCTCTCTTACACTTCACGATTTATTTTGGCACATTTGACTCAGAGATTCGAATTTTTAGAGAGATGTCAGTGTTTAGATGGGAAATTATACTTACCTTGCTGCTTCCTTGCTGTCTGCATGACTTGCGCTTCGCTGACATGCGTTTTGTCGCGCCTGAAACGCGCACCCGTTCCCTGAGATAGGTTATGATGTCCTTATCACCTGTCAGCTTCTGCTATCAGGCTTCCATTCTCAACAACCCAACTTCCATGTTCCCATTTCAGTGCAAATCCTGCCAAATCCTCCTCCTTCATTCTGCCACCAGCATGCAGTTTCCACACCAGACAACATCGAAGCAGCGTTACAATATTTCATAGAATCATAGAATGGTAAGGTTGGAAGGGAGCTCAGGGATAGAATCACAGAATCATGGAATGGTAAGGTTGGAAGGAGACCTCAAGGAGCATCTAGTTCCAACCCCCTGCCGTAGGCAGGGACACCTCCCACTAGTACAGGTCACTCAAGGCCTCCTCCAACCTGGCCTTGAACACCTCCAGGGAGGGAGCAGCCACAACCTCCCTGGGCAACCTGTGCCAGTGTCTCACCATCCTCACTGCAAACAACTTCCTCCTAACATCCAGTTTCAATCTCTTCTCTGCCAGTTTAAACCCATTGCCCCTTGTCCTGTCATTGCAACTCCTTGTCAATAGAGTCCCATTGTACTGTGTGCAGTTCTG